>PVKC010012336.1:0-23876 GCA_004027635.1 Crocidura indochinensis
CCGGTTCCCCATATGGTCCCCTGTGCCTGCCAGGAGCGACTTCTGAGCGAATAGCCAGGAGTAACCCCTAAGCAGAACCGGATGTGGCCCAAAAAACCAATAAATAAATAAATAAATAAATTAACGTCAAAAGTTTAAGTGGGCTTTTTTAAAATATTAGAGTCAAAGGATCACAGTAAAAATAGAGTGGCAATTATTGTTTGCATAGGCCCACCAAATTATGGGGGACATGGAAAGGAAAAGTCTTGGCCTAATTACAAGGAGACCCTACCCCTGAAGTTTCCTGGCATGAGATCAACTCTATAGCCTCTTTCTTCACTGTGCCATGCAATCTTTAACTATTCCAGAGTGGAATAGTGGTCAGTGTGGAAGCAGCATTCATCTTTAAGAGCAGCACATAGGTCATTCTCTTTCATAAACACCATGACCAGCCATCATCTATTCTGCAGCACCAATTCTGACAGAGAGGTAAGGGAATCTTGAAGTTGAGAAATAGCAGGGATCTCAAACTCACAGTCTGCGGACCATTTGCGGCCCTCTGTAGAACATTTTGTGACCTGCAGCCGGCCTTCAAATATCGCAGTATTCGCGATTATTCACTTACCGAATAATCACAGTAAAAATCGCATTAGTAAGGAAAAAATCACATTAAACATTTGCATACCCCGTGCAGTTCCATTCAGGGTATGCAAATGTTTAATGCATTTTTTTGCGTTTTTTTTCTTACTAATGCAATTTTTTATTGTGAATATTTGGTAAGCGAATAATGCAGATATTTGGTAAGCCTAACGCAGATGTCATTTCAACTGCTCTTGCTCGCTGTCCTTTTTCTTTTTTGTGTGAAATCCATTATGAGGTCCTGCCTCACCCTGACTTTGCCTCCTGCGGCCTCCAGGTAAATTGAGTTTGAGACCCCTGCTCTAAGGCTTTTAGATCTTCTTTTATAGCAGCCTTTAACTGGACCATTCACATGTAATCCTGCACTAGAGTAACAGTCCCTGTTACAATGCCAGCTGCTACCCCCATCCCAGGATAACTGCAAGAGTGAGGGAAACAGGTTCTCTAGCGTACTGGGTGAAGCGACTATCAAGTCACAACTCAAAGGAAGCAGAATCACAATATAAAACTCTGGGTAGCACCTGAACCTGTATGCAGTAGTGGATGGCATTATCAAAAGCTTCTAGGGCAATGCAAGGTGTTAGGCAGGCATTGCAGGCCCACTAGTACCCTTCAGGGCCTTCAGATATCTGGTTTGATTGAATATTGTGTCAATAGCTAGACAGAGGTGAGTTTTCTCTGGAGACTGTGCCTAGACATCTCCCGTGTTCAGACATATCAGCAAGGGTCAGCTTGGGGGAGTTAATTTCTAACCAGAGGCACTGGTCCTGGTAAGTGTAGGTGATGTTAATAGCCTCCCCCTCGTAATAGGGTGGGGCTGCTTACAAGCATAGCCAGCAAGAAGAAGTAAGGCTGGGCTGAGTAGTTTTGATGGCTGTGTATGCTCCTTCTATTAGATGGAAAAACCTTTCTTGAATACCAGAGAGTCTCTCACTGGTGGGGGCCAACAACATCATTTCACGGGTTGGCTGTGTGGTGGTGGAATGGGGTTGAGATTGTGATTGGGGAGTCAGTTTTGGTGGCCCTGGGTCATTTATACTGGATTAGATCCTACCACTATAGGAATAGTTGAAGGTTAATCCAAAATCTACACCATGAGAATAAAATCTCTATCCCCAAGCTTGTCCCTTGAGCCAGTCGGCAAAGTGGAGGAGCCTCTTTCCTTTTAAAGTGAAGGTGATATTAAGGGGGTACAGTAGGGGCTGGACAGGCAGGGATGATCTGAAGGTGGCAGTATGCATCCTGCCTTATAATCTTTCCTAGCCTGCCATGCTGTGAGGTTTCTGGTTACTATGATCTAATCCCAGCTGGAGGTAGGGCTCCAGTAAGCCTGTCCGGTAGTTTCACATCCCCAGGCCTTACAGTACATAGACTCTATTCCTCCACAGGTTCTAGCCTGAGCCTTTGTCCTACCATCTTTGGGACAAACATAGATATCAAACTTTTGCAAATGGCAGCATCTGCTGGGGAGCCGACACCCGCCAAAGCCTCCTCTCCTTGGGGGATCCAGAGGCCTCTCTGATAGAGAGGGCTCTAGGTACCTCATCTGGTATGTCCCACGTTTCTAAGTCAGCCGCAAGGTTACAGACATCAGGGGTGATGGTAGGGAACCAGGTCCCATGGACAGCCTCGTGTCTGACTTCCAGGCCACCTGGCCATCCATGGTTAACACTTGCCAGGCTAATTTCTTTGGAGCTTGAGGGTTAGGGTTATGTGGATAGAGATCACACATTATACCAAGGCTACTTATCATAGTGACATAAGCAACGCATAAGAGGGTTATTAGTCTTTTCCAAAGTCCAGTCCAGTTCAGGAGTTGAGGCCAGCTTGACATGGGGTGCATGGATCCAGTGGGGGATTCCCTCTCCATTAACAGCAGTGGGGGTGGTCAGTAACACCAGTACATCCCCTTCCAGCATGCTTCCAAGTTTTTTGCCCGATGACGACATACGTAAACAGGGTCTCCCTCTTGATATTGCTGTGAAACTGTCAGGTCCTCAGACTTGAAGCCACAGCAAGTGGCTCCCAGATCAGTTTATGCACAACCCCTAGAAAGTTCAACCTAGTATGCAGGGAGGAAGGGAAATTGGAAAGGCAGTTAAAAGTAGCTTTTGTTGGGGTCAGGCGGTGGTGCTGGAGGTAAGGTGCCTGCCTCCCTACGCTAGTCTAAGATGGACCACAGTTCGATCCCCTGGATATGGTCCCCCAAGCCAGGAGTGTCTTCTGAGTGCATAGCCAGGAGTAACCCCTGAGCATCGCCAGGTGTGACCCCAAAAAAGTAGCTTTTGTTTCATGAATAGGTGGGTGGGTACCATATAAGATTTCATAAGGAATTAGTCCATATTTTGTAGGAGTGTTTCTGACCCAGAATGAAGCACAGGGAAGGAGAACTGTCCAGTCTTTTAAGCCAGTCTCTAAGGACAATTTAGTCAAGGTCTCTTTAATAGTTCTATTCATTCTTTCTACCTGTCCTGAGCTTTGGGGTCTGTAAGTACAATGCAATTTCCAATTAATCCCCAAACATCTGACCAACCTCTGGCTTACCTGAACCACAAAAGCTGGTCTATTATCAGAACTCAGTACCTGGGGAATGCCAAAGCAAGGAAAAATCTCCTCGAGAATCTTCTTAGCCACTGCTTGCACAGTTTCATGGCGAGTAGGGAAGGCTTCCACCCATCCTGAAAAAGTGTCTACAAAAACTAGTAGATACTAGTGGATACTTGTAGTGATACCTTGCAGGTTTCACCTTGGTGAAGTCCACCTCCCAGTAGCTCCCTGGGCAGATTGCCCATCATATGGGTTCCTGTGGATATAGCTGTTGTATGAGCATTCACAAGCTGACAAGCCTTTCAGTTCTGTACCACTGCAACAGCGATTTTTCTGGGGTTTGACACATGGAGGGAAGATGACCTGAAGAGTTCTGCCATGTTCCTTTCCCCAGATGTGTAAACTGATGAAAGGCCTACCATCAATTCTGGCTCCCTGGGAGGAGATTCTTCTTATTGTTCATCTGATGATTGCTTTGGCTGTAAAGGTAAGGCTTCAATTCCTCCCAAAGCAGCCTTCTGGACTACCTTGTGTGTCCTGTGCATCCCCTTTGCCACGAGGCTTTCCCTTCTCTGATAGCCTGGACAGTTCATTATGGCTACTGCTTCTGGATCATGTACAGCTTCTAACAAGGCTAGGATCTCTTGTTTATTTTAAATGTCTTTGCCTGCTGATATCAATAATCTCCTCTGTCTGTAGATGGCACTGTGCACATGAGTAGTAGCGAAAGCAAACTGGCTATCAGTATATATGTTAACTCTTTTCCCCTTCCCTAACCTCAGAGCTTCTGTAAGAGTTACCAACTCATCTCACTGGGCCAAGGTTCCTTATGGCAATTGTCTTGACCAGATCAAGCTTTTGTCATCCACCACCGCAGCCCCAGCATACCTTTTCCCTTCTAGCATAAAACTGCTTCCATCAGTATACCAGTTTTCTGCAGGAGGTTGGAGGGGCTGATCCGTCAGGTCTGCTCATATGCCAGTTTCCTCTGCAAGAATGTCTTGACAATTGTGAAGCACTGGTTCCTCTGACTCATCAGGGAGTAGGGAGGCTGGGTTTAACAGGGTGAGGGCTCCAAATTATATTCGGTCCTTATCTTTGATAGTGGATAATCCGTGCATTTGAAAGCCAGCGATCTGGAGGCTGTCTAACTATGCTCTCCAAGGTGTGTGGAGCAATAATAGTCAATTTCTGTCCGAAAAACAGTTTTTCCACATCTTTAACTAGCAAAGCCACTCCAGCTTCCAGCTATGGCTCTTTTTTTTTTTTTTTTTATGGTTTTTGGATCACACCCGGCAGTGCTCAGGGGTTACTCCTGGCTCCATGCTCAGAAATTGCTCCTGGCAGGCACGGGGCACCATGTTGGACACCGGGATTTGAACCTATGACCTTCTGCATCAAAGGCAAGGCTTTATTCAGGCAAGCCTGGGTTCAATCGCAAAAAGAGCCATCTCGAACCTCGAGCTCAGGTAATAGCAGGTTTTTATACTTTTCAGATCATACCATTACTTCTTATCAGTTACAAAAAAGGTGATAAACATAAATTCTAACTTACACCATACAATCCCCTTTCCTGGCTCCACTTATTGCATTCCAATAACATTTGGAGATGTGACTAGTATCTTTCTTAGAAATTTCACTGGTGCCAGTAACTGATTTATTGCCGGGCTGTCAGGGGCTTCAAAGAGGAGGGGGAGGAAGCTGTCTGGAAATGTGGGAGTGGAAGGACAATGTCAGATGCCTTTAGCATCAGGGGGCCCCAGGAATGGAAATGGATTGCTTTTATTTAACTACTGAGGTCCTCGGACCTAGAGGTGCCTGGGGTGATGAAAGCAGATGGGGACAAGGGCGGTTTTGCTTGGTCAGGAGAAAAACAGAGCACATAATTCAACTTCACACTTACGATTTTAGTTACAATTTCTATTAACCCTTTAACTACTTTACCTCCTAATTAAAAACTCATTTAATGATACCCCCATACTCTTCTTTACATCCTTCTGGGGAGAACCTGCTCTCCCTTATATCCTTCAGGGAGAAGGGGTTTGTATGTCTTGACCCAGCCAGCCTCATGCCTTATTGTAGCAACCTGGGATCAGGTACAACTATTGTTACAAAAGATTAATTATATATATATCAAAAACTTATCACAGGTTCAATCCATGGCACCCTTGGAGCGACACACCTTGCTGCCACCCCATGCACAACTACAAAGCAAAGATGATCTTTACAACCACCTTGCTATAAACCCAGTAACAGCCTTACTGAGAGAGACAGGAGAGAATGTTTTAGGCCTTGCAGGCATATGTTGTTATCTCCTGCCCAGAGTGGTTCTACAGAAAGGTATCTTATGGACAGAGAAATGGGCACAGCTTCCAAGGAAAGGCCCCTCATGTTCTCACAGCAATGCCCTTACCCCAGTGTTCATGGTGTTCTGGAGGAGTAGACCTGGTTGTCCCCTAGAGCATCATATCAGAGTACCAGAATGGGGTGTGGGAGCTTCCCACAGCACTAAAGCCACAGGGAGGGAAAGAGATAGAGACAGTGAGGAGAAAATACCAGAAAGAAATGTTCTTAGGAAAAGATGTCAATAAATGCAAATTTCTACAGGAATTTTCTGAAACAGCTAAAAGAGAAACCAAAACTCACCAGATTTAAAGATTTGTATATTGGTGTACATCCATGGACATGATTTTCTTTTCTGTGTGTATGTTGTTCCTATATCTGGGATTTCCCCTACTGTTCATGAGCAAGGCCATAACCTTCATCCTTGAAAGATATGTCTCTCTGCCAGCTGTTGGATCTGTGTCTGCCTCACAGACATGGTGACATCACTGCTCATCCAGATCCTGGGAGGTTTGTAGGAAACTCTCACATTCATGAGGGACAAAAGAAGCCAGACATGGGGAAGGGCATTCAATCAGAGGAGGAGAGATGGAGTCTGATGCCAATATCTCATAGATATACCCAACATTCCATTCAGAGTCCATGGAGGACCATCAGGAAAGACCATAGAGCACTACCAACTGTGGCCCAAAAAATTTGGAACTCAGTCCCCATTCTTGGGCCCTCTCAGCCCAGATGTCAATTTAGAGAATGGACGAGACTTGGAGTTAGCCTCAGTTTTCTCAGCTGACTATTAGGTGTGGTTACTAGGAAGTGCAAATGCAAAGGACAAAAGGACTTACCCTCTCACACTTTATAGCATTTCAGATAATATAAGTGGTTGTTGGAGGGTAAAGTCCTTTCAGAGAAGATTAGATCCTGTTCCTCCAGGACACATTGGAACTGGCTTCTTGCACAGAGGAAAGAACATATCAGAATGAGACCACTACGGCAGAGCTTGACTGCTTCTGCCCTTATAAGATTTGTGCTTCCAGCATGACTTGGTCCTCCTTCCCTATTGGATTTGCCTCTAGTGATGCTCTGCTGACAACAATCTGGGAAAGCACCAGAGTAGGGAAGTGACAACTTCTCCCTATGTGGGGATCCCAGGTCCCCCACTCTGAGCCTAGCCCCGTTCTCACCTCATACCTGTCACCCAAGAGACAGAATCAGAGGCCCCATCAAAACCCACTGCTCCTCTCAGGAAATGGGAGAATCCAGTCCTGGGGCTCAGTCACCCCAAAGAGGGACACAGTGCTCAGAACACTTCTGCCCCAGACATTTGTCTCTGAGGTGCCCATTCACCAGCACCCACTCCATCAGTAAACACGTCCTGCGCTCTTTAATGTCCCAGGTAACTGGCAACACTCCTGAACAGCCTGAGCTCAAAACCTGCTCAGGCACTGAAGCCCTGGTAGGGTGCCTCCACTGTCTCCAAAACATGCTGGAGCTTGGGGGAGCTGGGCAAGGCTGGAGGCCCCAGACTGTGGGGTCAGGAGCCGTCCTTGGGGGGACTCAGAATCAGGCTCAGATCCTGGGTATGAACAAATGCTGCGTAGAAGGTGCTCTAAACCTTGAGTGGTGCAGAAGTTCAGTACCCTCAGAGTATCTAGGGAACAGTGTGGGGGATAAAATTTCCCACAGGGATTGCAGTTCAGGCTGTTTCTGGAACCATCAGTAGAGAGTGCTTGTTCTCTGACTAGATGCCCAGCAATGTGGGTGAAGTATCCCCTACTTTCAAGTCTTAGAAACATCTGAGGGGTTTCCAAGGGGAACTGGCTGCCATTGTGTCCCTTGGACTCCTTCTAGCTCCCCCTCCCTACAGAAGTGTAACTTCTCAGGACCATTTCCCTGGGACATGTTCTTAAAAACGTATTGGGTTCAATCTCTGCCACCACATATGGTTGTTCAAGTACTGCCAAGAGTGACCCCTGTGGACAAAGCCAGGAGTTAACTCCCAAGCATCACTGTGTGTATGTGATTGTGTATATATGAAAAGAATGAGTGACTGTGTGAATGTGTGTGTGTTTGTGTGCATGTGGGATGGGCAGTTTCTAGGTCACACCTGCAGTGCTCAGTCAGTACATCAGAACTTCCCCCTGGCTCTGTGCTCATGAATCAATCCTGGCAGGACTCTGAAAAACACATTTCTCTGGGTATCCATCTCTCACTGGCCTCTCCATTGTTTTGTGGTTTGTGATTTTGAATTTTGCTGCACAAGGAAGATTTTCACAAGAGCCTTTAGATGAAAGTCAGGACTTTCCTGATACCCAAGCTCAGATCTCCCTCTGCACGTACTCACTGTGGGACTGGAGCAAAATATTCTGTGCCTCAGTTTCTCCTTCTATGAAGAGGACTGATAGTAGTCTATGAACTAGGGAGCTGCTGGGAGACTACTTGCTGAGCTGTGGTGCCCCTCAGAACAGCCTTGATCTGTGGGAGCAACTAGTGAGTGGTCACTGTTGTTAGTGTCTTTGACTGACCTAGAGAAAGAACCAGAGGCTGGCAGAGCACTGTCTCAGTTCTCTCAGCACATATTCTCCCTCTCTCAGCCTCTCTGTCTCAAGTTTGCTTGCTCTTGCTCTCCTGGAAACTGTCTGTGGATAATATCCTCGCCGCTACCTGGAACTGTAGACCCACTGGCTGAAGTGGGTTGGAAACACATAGTCCTGGCCCAGAGGAGAAAGGTCTCCATCCACCAGTCAAGCCATTCTAAGGCTTTATTTTTTACTATAGTCACTGTCTCGCATTCTCTCTGTCTCTCCCTCTCACCCTGTGATTTTTGTTTTGGGGTTATGCCTTTTGGTTTTCTTTGCTTACTCTTGACTCTGCTCAAGGATTCCTCCTGGTGGTGGTCCAAAAATGCCTCAGAGGGCTCAGTCGTTGGAGAGCAGTACTTGTGTCCTCCTCAGAAGACAGGTGGGCAAGGGGTTGTCATAACAGACTCGAAGTGTTGGATGCTGGAAAGTGGCTAAGAGCTTTGGCTTGAGCCTCTGCTACAGAACAACTGCATTTACTTCTCTAGGTTATTTATACATCTAACAGCAGGATATTGGCAAAAAATCAAAATACATCAATATACAGGTTCCTCATTCCAACATATATTTAACACATATTAGCATTTTTTTCTAGGCATGCTGACATTATCAAGAACCAGATCAAATATTACTGATTTTAAACAATGGCATTCTGCTGATTGTCTGCATTTAATATATGACCTAAGACTACTGGTTAATGTGGTTAATCTTTGCTCGATTTTAGAAGCCTGCCCAGCCTGAGCTCTGTGCAGGATTTTTGTTATATTTAAAATGTTATAGGTTCACCTTTCTAAATCTATGTCTGGGGGTCCAGGTTTAGGTCTCCTATCATGTATGCCCTTTTCCAAACCTTCCACAGCCATCTTTATTTGCTTTCTTAGTGAATCCTTTTGTTCCTGTGTAAGATGACATTAATGAGGCATTGTTCTTATTAATATTTCTAAAAAGGGCAATTTAAATAAAATACTCTTTTTCTTTCATGCACCACTCATCAGTTACCAACCTCATCACACACTCCTGTAACAGGGAAGAAACCAGGAGTTAATCCTATGCTAAGTGGGCCATAGTCTAGTCTATATATAGTTGGTTCCCATCATTTGCCCTGTAATAGATATAACCATTGTGTGCCTTGCCTTTTCTATGAAACATAAGAAATCCTGTTTCCTTTACCTGATTTATTTGACTTATTATAGAGTCACTCATATAAATCTGTCGCAGTTCTTCAAGTGTATCTAGCTGTCAGGTTTCGTGCTACAGGTTTTTCCCTAGATGCTTCTATGAGAGACTCTTCTACTTATAACTGATCCAAAGTGGTGGCTAAATGATTCTTACTATTATTCTTCTTAAGAATATTAATGATAGCTTTTAAGAAAAATTCCTTGATTTTCTTCTAAAGGCCTCTTTTCTAAAAAAATCATTCTTGAATGTTTCTGTGTGATTCATGAAATCATTAACGTGCTCTCAAATAATTATGCTGTGAGTTTCTATAGAACTCCATGTTCTCAGGAATAAGAGAAACAATGATCATTGTTCCCAGAATCAGTACATGATGTGGGGAATATTTTCTTGCTACGAGACCATCTGCGACTATTACAGGATACTAACTTCCATGAAACTTTTGCCTCAGTTTCGAGAGCAGTTTCACCATGTCACACAAACTCCACTGGAGCTGCCATGGCAAAAAAGGGACTTGGATTTGAACCAAATAAGATATGGAATGAGGGGCCAGGCGGTGGCGCTGGAGATAAGGTGCCTGCGCTAACCTAGGATGGACCGCAGTTCCATCCCCCGGTTCCCCATATGGTCCCCCATGCCTTCCAGGAGCGACTTCTGAGCGAATAGCCAGGAGTAACCCCTGAGCGTCACCGGGTGTGGCCCAAAAACCAAAAAAAAAAAAAAAAGATATGGAATGCATGTCCTTCTACTAGTAGATTCCTGTTTGGTTGTTTTTTGTCCACAGCTATATATGTTCATGTTGGGTACTGTGACCTGACAGTGACCATTTTGCTAGCCTCTCTGCCATTTTCCAGTTTTGCACCAGCAAAATGCCTACGTGCTGTTTTGCTACAAAGCCCCTGAGCTAGCAGGAAATAGGCAGCCACAAAAGTAATAAATAACTTCTTAGCCCAGGGGAGGACACAGCCTGGTACCACTCCCAGGAATGAAGCTGTACTCCCCTCACCCGAATGCTTGAGTTATAAGGTATTCATTATTGTTCTATGCAACATTGTTTTTACATAGTTATTTCTTTCCCAACCATAAATCTGTTAAGAGCTCAGGGATGTGGTCAGCAGACCCTTCCCCAAGGTCACAAGGTGTCTCCATGGAAACTGTTGACATGCAAGATTGTCTTGCCCCCCACCCTACTGCCTACTTTCCATACTTGGAAGATAATTTACTTTCTTTGTTCCACCCAACCTATGCTGTGTTTTTACCATATTTGGAATAATGAAGTGGCCTGCACGCCAAAAGAATGATTGACATTACCTTTTGACAGCCCCTTTTACCTTGTCTATAAAAGAAGATGCAGGACCACATTAAATTGCCTTTGATCGAATTTTTCGGCTTGGGTCTTTATTATTAACCTCTCAGATTTCTTACAGGTGTGGTTGTGATAGGAGCCTCGCAAAATAAAGGTGCGGCTGTCTGTGAGTCTCTCATCTGTTCCTGCTGGCCGGGACCCTTCGGGGGGCTTCCAGGCACCCACATGTTCAGGAATTGTATACTCTTGCTGGCCTGGGAGTTCATATGGGATGCCAAAGATTGAATTGGGTTGGCTGTATTCAAGGCATATGCCCTAATCCTGTACTATTTATAGGTGGAAAGAATTTTTTAAACCACAGAATTTTCTCACAATTCAAAATGTTGGAATCTGAGTAATATAAATCTCAATGTCCAGATAATCCATACTCCTAACCAGTTCACTGCTCTGGTCCTCTCATCTCAAGGTGCTCCCAGGTGACTCAGCACTCGTCCTCAGCACCCCAAATCAGCTCTCCCTGTCCTCAGCTTGCAGTTGACCACCCAGCTGAGCATTCCCCGAGGGTTCATCCCTTCCAGACCTGGGTCATGAATCTGAGCCCCTCAGCCTGACCCCTCCTGCCTCCTCCCACAGAGAAGAGGAATTTGGTTCTGCTGGTACCCCCAGAAGTACATGGCTCCCTAGGAGACAATGTGATTCATGTAACCTGTGAGCAGCTCTGGAGTCTGGAATCCCGTGTGTTAAACAGATCAGCGGCAGAGACTGGAACCCTGGGTGGATCCCAGCACCCTGACATAATTTCACTGGGAGCAGGGGTCCATCATCCTGGAGCCTCACTGTGTGCAGTTCATTCCTGCTCTGAAGGACAAGGACCTGCTGGATGTGTTGCTGACCTTGACTGTGCTGCACCCTGATGATGAAGCCAGCTACACCTTTGAGGTGGTTACATTCCTGCAATGGAGATGAGGGGAAGCACCTCACTGTAAGTCTTCTGTGAGTCCAGGGCATGACTTTCAGTGAGCTTGAGAGGGACTCAACTAGGGGGAGTTATCATGGGTTTTGGTGGGACTATGGGCAGAGAGCAGAGCTTGGGTGGGTGGGGCTGTTGAAGGGCAGGGTTGCTCAGCTAAGGGGGCCAGGAAGGACCACTTTCCAGAGAGAGAAGGAAGGAGGGTCTCTCCAGCTGAGAGTCTCTGGACAAGAAGGGAGGTAGAGCAGCAATATAGGTGCTTAAGACCTGCTTCTGGGGACTGTGAGGGGGAGCTGTTGAGGATCAGGAGTGACCTGATGGGGCTGTTGAGATAGTCATCTAGTAGGGCGTTTGCTTTGCATGTTACAGACCTAGAGGGACATGGCTCAATTCTAGCATCCACTATGGTCCCCCAAGCCTGCCAAGAGTGGTTCCTGAGCTCGGAGAAAAAAGTAACCCCTTAGTGCCACCAGGTGTGGCCCCAAAATATAAAACATTTAAAAAGGGGGGCTCAAGAGATAGCACAGTGGTAGGACATTTGCCTTAGACATTGCTGACTGAGGACAGTCCTGGGTATTATCTCCAGCATGCCACATGGTCTCCTGAGCCAGGAGCACATTTTGAGTGCAGAGCAAAGAGTAATCCCTGAGCATCACCGGGTGTGGCCCCAAACCAAATAAATAAATATATAAAAAGGAGTGACTTTAACTGCATAAGACCTTGGAAATCCCATTATTTGCTCATTTTCATGCTTGGGTTGCTACTCACTGGATTCTGGACCTGGACTATATTCCCAGATATCTCCTACATTTATTCGACTCTCAGGCAAGGACTTAGAACTGAGATGGGCATACTCAGTTCCTTTCTCCAAGACAACGACAAAAGCACAGCCTTCAGCACCATCACCAGACCAACACATCATCTTCAGTTCTACACCTGGGCCACCAAACACCACTTGCCTTAGCTGCCGTCCACTCATATTTTTGGGTTCTTTTTGGGCCCCACGTGACTTACTACTCACTGTTCAGAGCACACGTGGGAATATGTCAGGGCATATGTTCAGGGCATATGTGCCAAACTCCAAATAGCACAGAAGCGCTAATTCACGAGCATGTAACTTCAAGACTTTGTGACCACATCAGGACAACCAGGCTGACTCCAGGAACCACAACCATGTCTCCTAGACCAACTGCCCCCACTCCCAGTACCTGCTTTCTGGGTTCCCCTCTTCCCTGTGGGCAGTGGACTCTTCTTCATCAGTGTGAGCTCTGCAGGGACTCCAATCTCTGAGTCTCTCCGTGTCCCCCTCACAGACACTCCCCAGATCTCCATCTCCATGTACAATGACATCGGGCAGCAGGGCTGCAGGGAGACCAGCCTGAGTTATGATGCCCATGAACACCCAGAGCTCAGGAGTTATGAGTAGAGCATGTGAGTGTTGGGCCTGATGCGGGTCTGAGAGGGTGATTGGGGAGGTACTATCTAATCAGTGGGAGAAAGCCTGGGACGCATTGTGGGTTTAAAGGGGGTTAATCTCAGGTCTGTAGGGAGGGGCACAGAATAGACTCAGATCTGAAAGAGGAGACTGGGGAGGAACTCTCAGGTCTGACAGTGGAGGCTGGGTCCTGACTCAAAGGTGAGGATGTGAGGGACTGACCTGGCACCTGAACCTGAGGAGCACGTGTTTGCAGCAGTTCAGGGTGTTGGCTGGTAGCTAATGGATGGATTCTTGAGTCATCAGCAAGAACTGAAAATAAAATTTTAAGCCCTGTGTCTAAGGGAAGAAGAACTGATGTATGCTCTACTAGGCTTGAGGAAAGAGAGATTGGGCATGAAATAAGGGGTAGACTTCTTTTAAAAATTAGTTTGATTTGGGAGCCACACCAAATGGTGCTAAGGATTTTTATTAGTTTGCCTTAAGGGATCACTTTTGAGATTCAGGGGACAATATGGGGTGCCAGGGATCAAACCAGGTAGGTAACATTCAAGACAGGTGCCCTACCTGCTGAACTCTTTCTCTGGCCCCTGGACTCCTGCATCTCAAGAGGGAGGCTGGAAAAGGGTCTCAAGGAAGGAGAAGCAGAGGGACCATATATATAGAAGTTACCTTTGACCCCAATTATACCTGTCTTCAGGACAGAACAAACTACCAGAAGTTACCCTAGAGTGCAGAGCCAATGCTGCCTAAAGTTGGGCTGCCTTGAGAGTTTTGCTGACATGGTGAACCCCAAAGTCTTCATGCCTAAATCTCTGCTTCTTCTTTCTCTAGGAACTTCCAGGGAACAATTTCTGACATCCTCAGCTCTCAAGATCATGTTTCAAATTGCAATTGCTATGGTACTCCTGGTTTTGTTGCTCGGAGGCCTATTTTATTTCCTGTAATACAGGATGTCCCATGAGTTTCTCCTGTTCGGAACATTCCCCGCTTGATAATCCAAAGCAACCCAGAGCCATGATTCCCTCCAGAGTCATGAGGCCTGTGAGGGTCCCTCAAATTGAAATCTGTCCTAAGCTCCATTTCCCAGACATGGATACTGCAGTCAGAGATCTCATTCTTTTGCCCCTGGCTTATCTCACAGGAGAGAGGACCCATCTGTTCAGGGGACAGCCATATCTGGACTCTAACCAGGTGGACTGAGGGCAAGAGTCACTGCTGTCCCCCAGCTGTCCCATATCTCTCTGCCTCAGGAGGCACCACCCCTCTTGCCAATAGCACTGACCCCCAAGAACATCCCTCTGAAAGGGCTGAGGGAGCAACACTAGTCAGAGACACGACCACCCTGAGAATCTGCCAAAAAGTTTACTTGGAGCCTAGGACTCTGCATTTTACTGGGCACCTCTTTTGTACCCCTCATGCCCACCCATGGGAAGCTACTGTGCCTATGGTGGAAGCTCTGGACTCACATCAGGGGAGAGAGAAGGGGGTTTGTTTGGAAGGGTCCCATTGTAAAGGTCCCATCTCTTTTCCGAAGCATTCTGAGCCTCCAGAAATAGGCAAATCCAAAAGTGTAAATCCAAGAAGCTGCAGACACTGGTGCACAATGACAGTATTATCATAGGACTCAGACAGGAGTAGGACAGTCAGCACATAGACAAGGCAGGGAAGGGGGATGGATTTATATTAATTTTTACATTAAATGTTTTTTATTTTACTTGTTAATTCTTTTAAAGTAAATACAGGTTTTATTTGGAGGTATTGAGAAAGGGTAGAGAATGGGATTAAGCATGAGAGAGAAGGCAGAGCGAATAACACAGCAGGGAGGGCATTTGCTCTGTAGGTGGCCAACCTGCATTTCATCCCTGGCATCCAGTATGGTACCTAAGTTAGTGGGAGTAATTCCAGAGCACAGATCTATGAGCAACTCCTAAGAGCCGCTAGACGTGGCCAAAGGAAAAATGAGAGTCATGGGCCCAAGCAAGAAAAGAAACTTTTCCCTAGGTGGAGAGAGTCCAGGGCATCATCCTTGAGATCAAGAATGAACATTGTTGTTCCAGGCAGAGACATGGGTGACATGTGCAGAACTAGTGATACACTAGGAACAGAATGGGGTTTGCACTGAGGGAAGCATGGGTAGAGCCGCTGTGGAAGGGATGGAGTCAGCACTACTGGGCTAGGTTTTAGGTGCTTAGATGGCAGAGGCACCCTAGGGCAGGGCGGTAGGCAACAGGTGTGACAGTGGCCTTAGCGATTGACAAAATCACCTCTGTACTAAAGCCATGCAGCAGTCATGGTCATGTTTACTCAGAACATATTTTATTACATCTATGAAAATGTGTTAAAAAATTATGTGTTAAGCTGGCTTTGTCCTTCTGGGAACATGGCAGAGGGTGTAGGGGATCGTAAACCCCAGATTTCTCAATGGCTATAGGGGAGAAATTTTCCCTGGAGAATGTCTGGACTTTGCAATCACCCAGCTTTATTGCCATGTGTTAGTTAAGGCCATAAAAATATGGGCATGTGACTAGAGAGAGAAGCATCAAGATTTAAGAAAATAACTAAGAAGTTTAAGAAGAATCATTAAGGTACAGTTTCAAATTTTTGAAAGATTGGCGATTGTTAATTATAAAATTCATTAAAGTCTAAAGTCTGTCAAAAGTTAGTGAGCATTCCCCCTGGTATTCAGAATTAATTTGTGTAATGAAAATTGCTGGTTTCTTCTGCCTGTAAACCAAGGCCAGAAGACTAAGTAAACTCCCATTTTATATGAAGAATTATTAATTTCTGCCAAGAATATTAATAAGTGTATCACAAAAAGCTTTGTGAATATAGTCATGGTTTAAAGAATTAAAATTATGAAATTTTGAAAGATTTTATTGTAGAAAGAACCTTCCAAATATGTCTCTGTAGCTAGAGGCCCCAATGTATGCTACATCCAGTGGTACCAGTCCCTCCCAAACCTATAACATTTTGCCTGCTGCCAAGCCATTTCCTTATAGATCTCCTGCAGTCCTGTTTTCAGCCACTTCGAAAGAGCTTACCACCCCTGTGCTGCCCACTGTTCCAGTCCTCAACCCACCTTCCTGTTAAACCGGTTCCTTCCTCTCAGCTTATCCTGGACATGATAAATGCCTCTGCTATGGCCTTAACTGATCCTGCATATGAGAATTTTTGAATTTTCTATTCAGCCCAACCACCATTTTATAAAGAAATCACCACCTAGAGTACTCTCACAATCACCAATAACTCAGACTTATTGCGGTGGGTTACTGATTCTCATCAACAAATAACTTTGGGACAGTTATTGGGAATTGAACTGTGTCTTTTGGGACCCACTATATGATCTCCCATTCAGTTACAAAAAGTCTGTACTCAATCTTTTGCTGTTATTACTCTTGCACAATATGTGCAAGCCCCAAATTTCACATAGTTTGCTTGCTCCACTGGACTTTCTCCCCATATTGTTACTGAAATGTTTCTTCTTATCATGATTATTGTGTTTTAGTTTTGTTAATGCCTAGATTAATCATTAGACCTGTAAATGATTTGCTTTGGGATATGAAGATTACTATGTTTAGACATAAGCGTGAACCTATTACTACTATTAGCCTTGCTGTTGTTTTGAGTTTGAGTTTTGCTGGAGTGGGAACTAATATTACTTCTTTAATCACTTCACAAAGTCATTTTAATCAGCTTGCATTTGCTGTAGATAGAGATGTTCAGGAATTACAAAGAGGTTTAATATATCTTAAAAAAACAGTGGCCTCCCTTGCAGAGGTAGTCCTCCAGAATAAAAGGGAATTAGACTTTGTCTTTTTGAAAGAGAGGGGGATTATGTACTGCCCTTAAGGAAGAATGTTGCTTTTTTAAATACAAATTAGGATTGGTTGATGACAACATTAATAAGGTAAAGCAAGCCTAGAGGTAAGAGAAAGAGGCAAAGAGAAAAGTGAATCCTGGAATCAGAATTGGTTTTCAAAGTCCCCCTGGTTCTCAACCTTGCTGCCTAGCCTGCTGGAACCTTTCCTATAATTTTTGTTGCTCAGTTCTTTTGGCGCTTGGGCATTTTGTAAATTAACAGATTTTGTTAAAACTTAGGATGACTCTGCCACCAAAAAGACAATAGTTGTCCATTACCAATGTCTGGAGGTGTTAGAGCCTCTGGACGCCGACTTTTTTGATCCCGATTCTGTTGGGCTTATAGGCCCTGAAAGACCACTTTCACAGGATGTCCTGCAGCTTGAAAAACTAATCAGATCATCCTCGTGGTCCTAGCCGTGGAGCTGCCAAAGACAGGAGTAGCTCGGTGCCAGGAGTCAGAGTCACACTCCCGCATATAATTAATGATTGGGCAGAACAAAATTATTTCATTGTTTTAAGTGCTGACCCTGGGAACCCACTGGGTAGCCTAAGACAGGCTCTCCACCCACCTTTTCTTTTACGCCCAGAAGGGGGACATGCCAGAGACTAAACCCTAAAATGTAATACAGCAGGCCAAACTAATCTTGTGTGACTGGCGTATGTAGCATAAGGCATTGGCTAGTCTCAGAGCCCAAAGAAATACCACAGTCTCCTATCAGCTAACATTCCAGGAATCTTGTGACATCCTTGAAACTTCACTAACCTTGAGATGATTCTGTGCTCCTTATGTAAAGATGGCATGTAAAGATTACCCACAAGATGACCTCTGTAATGCAGGCTCTTCCATTCTGCTTTCTCTCCACCCCCTGTAAAATCATGTTTAAAAGGAACCTTTGCTGATCAATAAACCAGAACCTTGATATGTCTCCATCTTCTTGGTTTCCCTTCTTTCCCCCCATTTCCTTTTACAGGCTGGACCCCCTCTGGCCCCATGAATAACTGAGTCCTGCAGGCAGAACACCATTGCTCTACAAGATTTGTGTGTTCCTATCTCTATTAGATAAGAACTTATTTGTATGTATAGTATTTTCCATTTTAATGTGACTATGCAGACAAGGAGTAATGCCATGTGGCATTATCAGTGCATAAGGGGGCCGCAAGAACAAGTTCAAAAATCCCCGTGACTTGGTTAAAACATAAGCATTAAACTGAGGGACTCTTTCACCAAAGTTCCTTATTGAACAGTTCACAAAGAGAAGAAAAGATAATAAGTGGATAAAATAAACAATCTAACTTAAGATAGTGGACACAATTATCTTCATTTAAGGGGTATACACTAATAGTTATAGTGGTTCAGGGAATATATCTACAATATTCAAAGGAGATATGCATGTCCCTTTTTTTTTTTTGGTTTTTGGGCCACACCCGGTGACGCTCAGGGGTTACTCCTGGCTATTCGCTCAGAAATCGCTCCTGCAGGCACGGAGGACCATATGGGGAAACAGGGGATCGAACCGCGGTCCGTCCTAGGTTGGTGCAGGCAAAGCAGGCACGCACCTTACCTCCAGTGCCACCGCTCCGGCCCCTGCATGTCCCTTTTATGTCATTAGAAATAGTTGGGAGGAGGGTTCTGAATCCTGGACACCACTTTGGTCTCTGATTTAGCCTTCTAGAGTCTGCAAAATGACTCCCGACAGTTTCATATAGGGAAATGCATTTGAGTGGGAACTAATCAGAAATCTAGTATGGTAGCAACCACAGTTACACAATGAAAGAAGGAAGAGGCCAAGAGGCCACTGAGAGTAAATAAGTAGGAAACGTGTACTGGTCTCTTCCCAGTCTGAGAGTCACTCCTTTGATTTTTATTTAGAATATATATGGTACACTCCTGTGTGGTTTTTAAAATGGAAACCAATTATAAAAAAGAAAAAATTACCAGTGAATGTCCCGACATATACCAGTGCTATATCGGCCCGCCCTCCACTTCATATGTTCCCCCCCCTTACTGTAGGGAGAGAAAGGGGGAAAGCCTGAGGGCCACTATAGAGTCCACCTGGGCCGGCAACCAAGGAAGGCCTGGAGTTCAGGGGAGAAATAGGGGGATGGCTGGGGGCCTGCGTGCCAAGCCTCCCAGCACGCCCCAAGCTAGGGAGTAGGCCTCCGGCATGGGGGTCTTTCAAGAATAAGTCAACATATAAAGCTGGACAATGAGTTGACCTGGTGAAGATTTTCAGAATGGCTGCTGGCTTCAGTCCTTATGGAAATGACCTAGAGGGAAGATACAGACTTCAATTGCAAGAACCTTCGAAGTGTTTTTCTCCCCACATCATGTATGGCAGTACTCAAGGCTTACACTTGACTCTATGCTCAGGGATCACTCCTGGCAAGGTTCAGGGACCAAATGCTGTGCCAGGAATCGAATCTTGGTGGCCTGTGTGTTAGGCAAGTGCCTTCTCACTGCACTATCAGTCCAGCCAATGCAAGGCACTTTTAGATAAAACCACCCAGATTCCTCCTGAAAACCAGTGTTCCAAAACTGAGGGTCCTTCTCCAGAAATTGGGCAATTTCTCCAGATGTGGGCATGAGGGGCTTATCAGGGGACCCATTAAAACAACATCCATGGGGGACAGAATGGCTATACAATGAGTGGGCATTTGCTTTACATATGGCTGACCCAGGTTCAATTTCCAGGAAACATTTGGTAGCCTAAGTACTACTAAAAGCAATTGAAGCCAGGAGTACCATCTGAGAATTGCCCAGTGTGGTCCCCAAACAAAATAATCAACAAACAAATGCAGATTGCATACAGCAGAGAGAGTACAGCCAACCAGCTGGCCTCAGTCCTGCTCTCATGCAGAAGGCCCAAGTTCTTCCATGCATCTCAGGGTCCTCTGAGCATCAGTGACATTGATGACACTGGGCACAGAGTCAGGAGAGGCACAAAACCCAAAACAAAATCAAACCTAGGGCTTGAGTGATAGCATAATGTGAGGGTGTCACTTAGCACATATCTGACCTAGGTACCATTAATGACATTTAATATGGTCCCCAAACATCACCAGGAATGTTCTCAAGAACAGATTAAAATTTTTAATTTAAATTTTAAGCATGGATTAAAACTTTTAATTTAAAATTTAAATTAAAATTTAAAAGTTTAAAAAATTGGGCCCAGAGAGATAGCACAGCTGCGTTTGCCTTGCAAGCAGCCGATCCAGGACAAAAGGTGGTTGGTTCAAATCCCAGTGTCCCATATTGTCCCCCGTGCCTACCAGGAGTTATTTCTGAGCAGACAGCCAGAAGTGACCCCCTGAGCCCAAAAACCAAAAACAATTTTTTAATTAAAAAAAAATCCTGAACAATGATGGGTGTTGCCCCAAACAAACAAAAATCCACGATGAAATCAAATCTAACCCAAGCACAGACCCACATCTTTAAGAGAGGGTCATATGTCACAGGGGCAGGTTTGAGGTGTAGCACATAGGGGTGCATCTTTGGAGAAACCCCCACATTGAGGTGGGGCTTTGTGCAGACCCTCCAGGCTTCTCACTCACCTCAGCACCCCACCCCACACTTACCTTTTTCTCTGCCTCTCTCTCCACCTTATCTCATCCTCATTAAACACCTCAATGTTCCCCTCAGTGGCCAAGTCATCCTTGGACAGTTGCAGCACAGGCAGCAGCTCAGCAGGGTCATCAAACGGTGGCTCAGTGTCCCAATCATCATCCATCCAAGTCTGCTGCTCATCTATCCCTGAGTCAATGTCTGCCTCAGCCTTCTCCTTAGTTCCCCACCTAATCTTAGTCTCAATTTTCCAATAAAATAACCTGTCACGTTGTTTCTGCCACAGTTTCATATCAACCCTATTCTCCACCTCATTTTTAGGTTCAATCTCTACCTTAGTATCTGCCTCAGTTCCACCCTCAGTCCCCATCACACTCTCTATCACAGTCCCTGACTCAGTCTCCATCTTAATTCTGCAAGGCTCTAAGGTGGCACTGACTTTGGGACACAGAGTAGATGCCTCATTATCTGAGATGCTGCATCGGTCCTGACCTGGGGACACAGAGAAAATATGTCAGTAAGTCACAGGGATCAGAGGAGAACCAGAAATGTTGGATCCAGGACTCCAGGAAAAGAGGCTCCCTCTTCCCATTCAGGACAGGGTATCAGTGGAAGGACCAGCACAGGCCTCTCAGCTTAGGAGGGTATCATGGATCTGGAAGCTCAAGAACAAAAGGCAAGGGGGAATGTTCCAGAGAGTAGATACTCACGGGTCTTTCTGAAACAGCAGAAATAAGTCAAGACCACGAGTATCATGAACATGGCCATAAGTCCCACAATCAGGATGCTAGTGAACGTTGAGAGTGACCTGGAAGATCCTGGAAGAAGAAAAGGAGGTAGGGATTTAGGACTAACAACTTTGGAGTTCCCTCTGTTCAGCAAATATCACCCTTCATCACATAGGCAGACCCTACTCCAACTCCAGGTCTCAAAGGGTCAAGTGGGGGACACCAGGAATGGCCAATCTGAGCAGCTCATTCTAATGGCTGTGATTATAATGCCATGATTGAATTGAGCACCTTAAGTTAAGTGGTCAATGACACAGTGAGGTGGAGGGAATTTTCCTTGCAGGAGGTTGACCCAGATTCCATCTCTGACACCCCTAATAGTCTCCCAGGTAGTTCAAGAAAGAGCATTAAGAAAAAATCCAGGAGTAGACCCTGATCAGAGGATGGTGTGACACAAAATCAAAGAAATAAATCAGTATTGGTTCTTCTCCAGACCCACTACTGAAGCGTGTGTGTGTATGTGTGTGTCAGTGTGTGTGTATACGTGTGTGTGTGTGCAGGAAGTCCACATTCCCCTGATTATTGGGAGGAGAACTGACCTGGGAAAGAACAGCACAGAGAACAATGGGGAAAATAAGAGAAAAGTCTGGGTTCCATAAAATATTGTGACCCCTCCTATACTGAATCAAACCTGAAGGGATTTTTTTTCCTAATGTGCCCTTTTCCAAACCAACTTTGAGGGATGATCCAGAAGCTGCAATGCTCAAGCTCAGTCTCATCCAGGGAAGGTCTTTCTGAAGTCAGGGAAGAGGCCAGGGCAGAGAGGGGTGAGCATTCTGTCAGCTGAAAGGCTCCTAACCAAGGACCCCAATCATTGCGTCCTCAGAGGCAATCCTGCTGGGCCTCTTTCTGGGGTGTCTGTGCTCCCTACTAGCTCCTCACCTGAGATCAGGACTCTCATGGTGTCTTGGCCTGTCCCCAGGGCGTTGGAGACTCGGCAGATGAAGGTGGTGTTGATGGACTCCTCTGAGGGCTGGAGCAGGAGCCAGGAACCCTGGGGTACAGCAGAAAGGGGCAAGGGGCCCTGGGTCCTGGAGAACACATGGGTCATGAGAGAACAGCCTCTGCTGATGCATAGGGACAGGAACTGACTACTCTGCAGCGCCTCCCACATCTGTGCCCAAGGTCAGAAGCCCGTGGCATCCCCCAACTGTTCCTTTCATGCCCTGGAGCCAGACAGAGGTCCTGAGGCCCCACCTCAAACCATCCAGAACCTTCTAGTCCTCAGAGCCACTGTAGTTCCACTTTTCTGACGTCTGTTGGATGTTCCCTTGACATCATGCCCCACCTGGTGTCCTGAGAGAAATTACTAGAACGAAGAATGAGCCTTATGACCCTTCTCTGCTCAGTACCCCTAGAACTCCTGCCTCACTCAGAGATTGGGTCACCAGAGCTGCCTCATTATCTCATTATTTCCTTTCCATTGGTCTCTGGAATTGGGCAAATGACACATTTCCTGGAGCACAGATAACCTTTGACCCTTTCCTGGCTTTTTGCTGAATGGGGAGTTTAAGGGTATATGGCAGGAGGGTAAGAACAAGCAGAGGAGGCAACAGGAAGACCTAGGATAACTAAAGCCTGGGCTGAGCTCTCAGAAACTGAGTCTGCAGAACCTTTATTTGATGAAAAGTAACTGTAGATGTGGGTGTTGGGTTTGAACCCGGGACTTACCCTGTGGACACCTGTTCTGCAGTTGAGTGGTTTTCATTACCCACATAAAAGGAAGGGTTTTAAAAAATCTTTTAGTCTAGTTTTAGTTTTAGGATTCAATGCGTCGTCAAGAAGATCATACACTACTATCAAGTAGGATTCATTCCAGGAATGCAGGGTTGGTTTAACATTCGTAAATCTATCAACATCATACACAACATTAACAAGAAGAAAAATAAAAATCACATGATCATATCAATAGATGCAGAGGAAGCATTTGATAAGGTCCAGCACCATTCTTGATCAAAACTCTCAGCAAGATGGGAATAGAAGGAACCTTTCTCAATCTAGTTGAAGCCATCTACCACAAGTCAATGGCAAATATTATCCTTAATGGAGAAAAACTAAAAGCCTTTCCTCTAAATTCTGGTACAAGACAAGGCTGTCCGCTCTCACCTCTCCTCTTCAACATAGTACTGGAAGTTCTTGCTATAGCGATCAGGCAAGTAAAGGATATCAAGGGAATCCAGATAGGAAAGGAAGAAGTTAAGCTCTCATTGTTTGCAGACGACATGATACTCTACCTAGAAAACCCTAAAGAGTTTACCAAAAAGCTTCTAGAAATAATAGATTCATATAGCAAGGTGGCAGGCTATAAAATCAACACACAGAAATCAATGGCCTTTTTATACACTAACAATGATAGGGAAGAGAATGAAGATAAGAAGGCAATCCCATTCACAATAGCACCACACAAAATCAAATATCTTGGAGTCATCTTGACCAAAGATACGAAGGACCTATACAAAGAAAATTATAAAGACCTGCTCCAGGAAATAAGTGAGGATACACGGAAATGGAAACATATACCCTGCTCATGGATTGGCAGGATTAACATCATTAAAATGGCAATACTCCCCAAAGCATTATACAGATTTAATGCGATCCCTATAAAGATACCCATGACATTCTTCAAAGAAGTGGATCAAACACTTATGAAGTTCATCTGGAACAATAAACACCCTAGAATAGCTAAAGCAC
>PVKC010012337.1:0-24074 GCA_004027635.1 Crocidura indochinensis
GGGTACATTGGCAGTGTTAAGCAAGGACAGAACTAAACATTCAAACCATAAAGACAACAACACTCAAATCATGAGACCCAAACTGAAACAGGCAAAATTAAATAGGTGCCTGTTAGGATGGCAAGTTGCAAGCCAGGAATGGGAGGAGTGAGGGAAGGTATGGGATAGACTCTGGAAACATTGGTGGAGGGAAGTTGACAGGGTGGTGGGACTGTTTCTGAAACATCGTATGCCTAGTATTCAATTTTGAATAACTTAGTAAATCACAATGCTTTAAATGATTTTTTAAAAAATAAAATGTACATCCTCATCCATTAGATTGATTTTGCACTTCACAAATATAACTTGCACCTATTTATGCATCTGTTCCTAAAGTTTCTGGAGTTCTGACTTCAAGGAAATTACTAATTGACTACCAGTCATGCAATTACTTAATTGTATTTTATATTTGTTTCCAGTTAGCCGATTCTTATTCTCATTGCTGTTTTGCTTTCCTCTCCTTCTGGTGGCTACTTGGATACTTTTTAGGATTCATTGTGAACCCATCTTTAATACTTTGTGAATTACAATCCATATATTACAAACTCTGCATGTGGCTTATCAAAATTCTATTCGTAGCATCTTACCACTTTACCTAAAATATTAACATACTTTTCCTTCATTTTGCTCTCTATCACCCATTTAATTATGACTGCCAAGAATTAGATAGTGATAGACTCTTGTTTTGACCATAAAACATGATTTATAGAACTGATGAGGCAAAGAATATGATCTACTGACTGTACTCACAGTTCTGCTCTTTTCATTGTTCCCTTTTCCTTCCTGATTCTCCGTTTCCTTCTGTTATTTCCTTTCTGTTTCAAGAATTTCCTTTAGCCAGTCTTTATGGGTGAATTTTATTCAGTTATTCATCATCTGCAATTATCCTTATTTCAGGAGCCAATCCTCAGGGGTACATCAATAGTGACAATTTTCTTTCTTTATTCTTCATCTGGAAATATTTTTATTTGTCTTTCACTGTAGACAGATATGTTTACCAGTGATAGAAATCACAGTAGACAGAGGCTTTCTTTGGCACCAAGAAAATGTGTCACTGTCTTCTACTTCTATTGTTTCTGATCAGAATTTCATTATTAGAATTATTGTTTCCTTATAAGGAATAATTAGAACAGAGGTATCACTTCTCTAAGCTGCATCAATCATTTCTTTTGTTGTTTGCTTTTTGTTTGCCTTAGTTTTCAGAAGTTTAAATCTGATGTTACCTTGAAGATGAATTCCTTGACTTATAACTTTCTGCTATTGACTCAACTCTTTGAATCTGTAGAAATGTTTCTGTCTCCATTTTTTTCAGCTATTTATTTATTCTGATTTATTCCATTTCTTGGAATTTATGTAAGACTTTAGTAATGTAAATGTTGGGTATCCTGTTTTTCTATAGGTCCCTGAGGATAAGTCACTTTTCCATGTATTTTATTTATTCAGACTGCCTAGTTTATTCATCAGTTGTTAAGTAGTTGACACAATTCTTTCTCATTTCTCCTCTACCGCTTAGTCTCCACAGTCTAGTTTTATGTTGATTCTTTGGAAAGAGACTATTTTTCAGTTATAATATTTTAATCTATTTTTAATTTTAATTTCTTTGCTAAAGTATGTTTATGTGTCTCCACAGTAACTTTAATCAAATGTTGGTAAACATTTAAAATTGCTAATTTAAATTTTTTATTTGAGATATCAGCTGTGTTCAGGATTTAGTCCCAGTTCTGTATGTAGGGAGCATTCTCGAAGTTCTTCTGAAAACCATATGGTGGTAGGGAAAGAACACAGACTGGCTGCATGCAACTTAGATTCTTTACCCAATGTATTATTTCTCTGGTCACATAGTTTCTTGGCCACCTTAAATTATAGGCCAAGGGGGAGATATAGAATAACCTCACTTATCTCTGGGTTTTAAGAAAAATAAAATATATTTTTGCAATAATTCTCAGAGGCAAAGAGAAGAGGGCTGGAATGTCCAGCTCATGACATGAAGGTCACCACAAAGAGTCATGAGTGCAGTTAGAGAAATAACTACTTTGAGAACTATCCTAACAAAGTGAATGAAAGAGGGAAGTACAAAGCCTCTCTAGAGAACATACAGGGATGTATGTGGGAGGAGGGAGATTTGGGGTATTGGTGATGGGAATGTTGCACTTGTGAAGGGGGGTGTTCTTTACATGACTGTAATCCAACTACAATCGTATTTGTAATCAAGGTGTTCAAATAAAGTTATTAATAAAAATATTGGCCACACAATTTCAAAGTCTGATTCCTTTTAATATCAACATCAATTGGCTTTTATCACAGAACTTGTGATTTCCCAATTTTGGCTTTAATTGGTAATATTATATTGTATCCTTGGTGTTATGTTTATATGTTAGGGCATTATAAATCTTATAAAAATACATTATTCTAGCATAAAATCACCCTATTTAGTTCGTGGCATGGTTCCTTTCTGCTTTATGGACTGTGATTCTAATGGGAGTTTTATTTCAGCAGTCTTTCCTATGTTATTTTGGTTGGAGTGGTAGCTATGATCTACTGGGGTTTCCAAAGAATATGTCATATAAGGGCACATATGATACTTCTTCAGAGCAGGTTCCCAGTGTGTCTACCTATAAAAGGGAGTTTTCAGACAGGAACAATCTTCCCAGTTCAAGTGTTTGCAACAGTGGAATCCCACTCCTGGTGTTATCTTCTAGTAGTCAGTTCAGTATATCTGGTCAGAGAAAGGAAGACTCAGATCCCTGGAAACAATCATTTTCCTAGGCCAGGATGCTTGCTAGTGGGGTTTCTTTTTTCCTGGAGTCCACCCAGTCCACTCCCATAGTGCTTCTTACTAGAGAGGTGAGTTTTAGTCCTATTCAGGAAAAAGCAGATTAACCATGGTAATATAATTATCCAAGTACCTAAATGACCTCTCTTCAGTTTCCTCCAGTCCCTCATAACTCCAGTGGTGTTGAGTTTTCTGGGTTACACTGGGGAAACTTGGGTAGAACCATGAAAGAATAAATTATCCCTGGGATAGCTTCTCTTTCTACTTCAGGAATCATGAAACACTGGATTACCTTCTTGATTATTTGAAGAGAAACATAAAATTCTCTACCATCATGCTGCTTCTCTGGTCCTGTTGTCACAAAATCATTCCGCCTTCTTAGAAACTTTCAGAATTCTCCATTTGTTTCTACTTGCATTATTTCTAGGGCTTATATCTATACTTAGTGAAGAAAAATAGAAAACATGCATCTATGCCATCTCGTTCTTATGGCTGAGTGATACTTTTCTGACAAAGCGGTATGTTTATTTTTTTACCTTTATTCAAATCTTCAAATGAGCATCACAGTTAATTCAAAGTAAAGTTAGATTCTTTAAGATAATTTCAGAAAATCCAAGCTATTTTGCTATTACCTATAGCATTCATCTGATCTTGTCTCTTATTAATGCCCCAGGTTCCCACTCTGGACTGGAGCTAAAGGGGCACTTTCCATTCGTTAGATAATCCCAGAATACATACTTTTTTACACTTAATATTTTTGCCTGGAATATTCTTAAGTCACAGATTGCTTATTTCCCAGTTCCTTTGAATCTCAGTGCAAAAGAAAAACCAATCTTTTTAGAAATGTTCTTCCTGAGTAAATTCATAACATAGTCATTAAGATCCCTTTTCTGGGCTCTCTCCATTACTCTTATCACTCTTGATAGCACAACATCTGATTTACTATGGATTTCTCTGACTCTATGCTATTTTTAATGTATGATGAGAAAAGTACTGACAGAAGTAGTATGTCAATAAACAGTGCCAACTAAAAAGTAATAAAATGCAGACTTATACGATATGTGTAACATCCCGTACCCAGTATAGGTAACACCAAAATATTCTGTGAATAGAAAAGACCTGAAAAAAGACCTCTTCACTAGAACATAAAGAAGTTAGTGATCATTCCCTCTAGTGAATACTTGGGTAGTTTCTTTCTTCACCAATCCATCCCTACTGCTATAAGCTGATTAAAGGAAGGCCCAACTTAGGTTCCCATGAACTATAAGGATTTTATATTGATAAATTAATACGCCCAGTTTAAATCTGATTCTATAAGAGCTCATTTACAACAGCACACTTAGAAAGACAAGTGATCATTCTCCGGTCCTGACAATGAATGTGTTCAAACATACAGTTGGTTTCATCAAGACCACAGTAAAAATGAATAACTACACCAGATAAAACAATGTATTTAAAAAATTTAAACATTTTATTAATTTACAGCATCCTCAAAACCATCTTTCAAAGAAATGCAAATATACGCCTTGAATGTGGAAATATAAGTAGAGAGATGTGAAAGCATTTGGACAAAACCATAGTTAGCAAATTAAAGAGTTCAACTGAAATCAAATCAAAGATTCAAATTCAGAAAGATAGGTTTCAGAATTTATACTTTCATCACCTCTATACATTGCAAAAGTGCTAACCTGAGTTATTTACTCAATAAAGAAGCAATAAAAATTTTTTTAACTCTAAGAACAAATACAATAAAAAAAATCCAAAGGTTTAATTAACCTCAAGTGCGTTTTCCTGAAACTCAAATTTAAGCTAGCTTCTCAAACAACAGGTATACTTGTACTAAGTTATCTTTATGTATCAAATGTGAACCTATATATTCTTAAAGGTAACATTTTTCTAGTTACTTATGTTTTGGGAGGTCATGCATTTAGTAGAATAAGTATCCATTAACAATAAAATAAGATAATTGGTTTGCCACATCGATGTCAGGTTCTTCCTTATTACTACTAAATTGTCAAATTATCGAAAGTAACACTTGTTCTTTCTGAATAATTAAGACAGGTGAAACATGTAAACTTGTCCCTTGTCTATTTTGACCTAGAATTGCATCAGTTTTATACAGATCAACCTCAAGACTCAGGAATATATTCTTTAACATCTTAAAATTCATCTTTTCCATTCATGATTTCTTTGTTTCTATAAAGTCAGAAACCAGAAGACTTTTTGGTTCTAAGTACCAAACATATCTTTTTTTTTTCCATCACCACTCTCCTCACCCTCCTTCCTAAACATATTTTTTAAATGTAAGATGTTTTTGTGGTCTGAAGTAGAAATCTATTTCTTAATAATGTATTGGTTTATTTTTCTAAGAAGTTCCAAGCAATTGTAAACCTTTTCCCACCCAAATATGCAAGCCTAAAGTTTAAATGTTTTAACATGAATCTGTAAGTGACATTATTTCCTATGCCAATCTTCCCACTGGCACTTTAAATGGAACTAAGATTCACTCCAAATTTTGTATTGTTCCTTCTTTCTTTTTTTTTTTTCCTTTGGTTTTTGGGCCACACCCAGTGATGCTCAGTTGCTACTCCTGGCTATTCGCTCAGAAGTCGCTCCTGGCAGGCACGGGGGACCATATGGGGAACCGGGGGATCGAACCGTGGTCTATCCTAGGTTAGCGCAGGCAAGGCAGGCACTTTACCTCCAGCGCCACCGCCCAGCCCCCTGTTCCTTCTTTCTTAACTCTTTTTAAAAAATACAGCATTACGGAGGCTGTTTATGGGTCATTGTCCTCTTTCTTTGCATCTTTGTTCTCATAATTAAAAATAAATTTATTAAAAATTAAAAAAGAAAGAAAATCTTTAAGATGGAAAAAAAGGAAAAAATACAGCATTAATTGTGTTATATATGTATACAATAGGAGATATGTTAAGTCTTAAGATTCCCTCTGGAAAAAGAACAAATGAATGCCATTGTTTTTCAGAACAAGTAATATTTTTATGTATTCCTTGGAAAAGTAAAGTAACAGTAAGTTAGACAATTATTCCAACTCAAGCTCTCTAGTATTACAAAAAGAAACATACTATAGATACTCAAGAGACAGGTGCATGGGCTTAAACAGTGATTGAGATTAACTGTAGTGAAGTTAAATTAGTCATTTAAACATGGAGAACATTTCTTTAAAAAAAATGAAAACAGGGGCCAGAACGATAATGCAGGGGCAGAGTAATTGTCTTGCATGCAAATGACCCAGGGCAGACCACAGGGTTCAATCTCTGGTGTCCCATGTGGTCCCCCAACAAGCCAGGAGCGATTACTGAGGGGAGAGCCAGGAGTAACCCTGAGCATCACTGAGTGTGGACCAAAACAAAAGCATAAAATGAAAATAAACCTGGTCTGAAAGTTACCGAGGACACTAAAAGCACTGACCAGGATCCTATTTCCAAGGAAGGTAGATAATGTAATCACATTTGCTAGTACAAGCACTCTGACTTGCCCAGAAACTTGCTTTTAAAGAAAAGTCTCTTTTCAATTTAGATAGACCCCATATCCAATTTGAACTCCGGTATCTGGAAGGTGAGTCCAGAATTCTAAGAAGGTGTACTACTTTCCAAGGGGTGTGATAATTCAGAGATCATCTGCCTAATGCAATCTAAGACATTGGCGTGTCTTGGGCATCCCAATTTTTTGATCAAATTTTCTAAAAATCTATGTAAAATAGGAACCAGAAGTATCTACCCATATATTATAGACCAAATTAACACTGTGTGTATATTCAGCTTTAGTAAAAAAATTTACTAGAAATAGTGAGGAGATATAGCACACTTACTCCACATTCAGGGCAAGTATTTTAAGTTTGTTATCTCATTTAATCTTCCTAAATTTTAGTACATTTAGTAGATTAATTATTCCATTTTGGAAAATTATCCCATTGAAACTCCGAGTGCTTAAATGGCTTCATCAGTTCTGAAGAGTTGTTAGACCCAGGGAGTTGGATTTCAGAGTCCATAATCTTGCAAAGGCCCTCTTAATATAAAAGAATAATTATACAGTAATAAACTGATTCTACAGAGGACAAATAAAGAGGTGGCAATAAACTGAAATTTCCAGCCCAGGTGGCTCCCCACCCAATATTCATTCACCAGATAATGGCTTTCCTTCCTTTCACTGTATGCTCTGTTGGACAGCTTAGACATAAGTATGCTGATGCCTGCAGCTTTCCAGAGCACACTCAGCTTAAAAAAAAAAAAAAAAAAGAATGTATTCAGAATAAGAACTTATTCTTCCTTGGGCTTCACTGACAAAGCCTACCAAACTGTCCCTCAGTCAAAATCACCTGTTTCTTATCCTAGGGAAAAAAAGAATGTTGCAGCCAAAGTTAGAAAAAAGTATGTGTAATAATTTTCACAATTTTAGGATGGAGAATTCCTCATGATCTTTTTCTAACAGCAAAGAATTCTGAGGTCTAATTTTCATTTTCCCAGTGATCTTTTAGATTCTGAATACTTCCATGTACCCAAGACAAGAATGTCCTCATTCTCTCTCGCTCTTTTTTTTTTGTTGTTGTTATTTTTTGGAGAAAAAATAGAGAAGCAAAAAGGCACAGGAAAAATCACTTTAAAATAATTCAGGATGAAAAAATACACCAAAAAAAAAAAACTGAGAAACTGGAAACAATTTTCAAAGTTTCAAATTTTGCAAAGGAACTTTCAAAGTTCCTTCTGCAAATGCCCCATTCTGCTTCACTTTCAATACTTCTGAAAATACTCCTGGTTTAAGAGTTGTTGCAGGAATAATGCTGCTTGGACTTATCCTGAGTTGCACTGTGGCTTTACTTCCCCAACACTCACAGGGAATTTATACTGATGTATACAATGAATACAACTCGCAATGTAAATATGCACATGAGAAATTTTAAACTGTTTTGCTATATATTAAGGTCCCACTAATAGAAAAAGTTCTAACTTGAAGAAAATTTGGTTGATGTATTTGATTGCAAAAACAATTCATTCCCTATGAGTATCCATGACCAGTGACAACGTTATGTTTCCATCCATATTATCAAGTGCCAGTTATCTATTTCCCCACTTACCTTGGCAATGAAATATATTTGCTTTACTTTGCAAAGGAAATCTGACAACAATACCATCAACTACTGTTAGATTTTAGGGCTTTGCGGTTTTCAGACTGTCAGATCTCTGCCAATATGCCACAAAACTGGTACACTTACTATGTTGGAGGATGAGTCCATAAAGAAAATACTAACTTGTACTGACTATACAACCTGTATTGAGTATACTAACAAGCACAGTCTTCTAGCCATAATCTCAGACTCAAGGCTAGTAATGGTTATCACAGTCATAGTATTACCCCACAGACAATGACAGATAATGGATAAGACCAGTTGATCCACAAATATGATCAACCTGAGTTCACATCAGATTATAAATAATAATGGAATGATCAAGATAAGCAACTGTTATTTTAAGGTACTAAATTTTAAGGTTTACTGCATAATACAATCTAATATTATGTATATATATATATAACTACAGTGGATAATTAAGGAAAAGATAAAGAAAAAGTCCCCATCAACAGATAATTCAAAATAAAAGTGGGAACAGTGAAATGCTATTTTATTTTATTTTGTAAAATAGACTCTTTTCGTGACACATTTTATTAAAATGTATTTGAATGAGAAGTCTTTCACAGGTGTATTTCAGGCACATAGTAACAGTGAATTGAATTAGGGTCTTTCCCACCAACCAGTGTTGACCTCCCTCCACCATAGTTCCCAAGAAGCATTTCATACCACCAACTCTAGTCCCTTGGACAGTTCGTGTAACCCATCCATATTGTATGTAGCAAGTTATAGTTTTGGTCTCTTGATTCTATAGTAGTTAAATTTGGTTTGGGTATTTAGATCTGACCATGTTTTATTTCCACTCAATGCTCCTGAGACCGTGGTAGCCCTCGGGTCCCATCCACTATATTTATTTTTTCTCAATTTGTAGGAGGACATAAAATATGAGGTAGAACTAGATGAATAATGTTCTATTGTTCTGTAAAAAAGGCAGAAGCCCCTATCTAGAAGCTATAAGTAAAATTAAAAAAAAAAAAGAAAAAGAAAAAAGGAGGGGAAAACAGACGTAGCTTTTTTTTTTTTTTTTTTTTTGCGTAGATGCTGTAAAGGTTGGGGAAATTAAAAGAAGATACAGGGTGTCTCTACCCTTGAAGTATACTGTCATGAGACTAACTACAGGCTCCAGGCATGTTCGTTGTCAAACCCCAAGGTCTTTATAGAAAAGTTCTGTTTAGTTGAAGTTGTTTAGTTGAAGTTGTCAAAATCAGTCTTCTGTAACTAGAGATCTTGGTTTTTGCATAGATCCTAGGGCAAGGCCTAAAATAAAGTCTTTCCTTTTGGTAAAACATACTCTTACATTTAAAACAACCACTATATAAAAACCTGACTTAATCACTAATATCTGACATATTTCTGGGGTCAGAGCAACAACAGCACAGAGGGTAGGGCATTTTGGCTTGCGCATGACTAATGCAGGTTCAATCCCATAGGGTCCCCTAAGCCTGCTCTGATTGCAGAACCATGAGTAACCAGGACACAACCAGTTGTGGTTTCCCCCCCCCAAAAAAAATCATATTTTCCTTTTTGGGGACAAATAGCAATGTGATATGTTGGAGGGAAATGTCTGATAAATAAACTGGTTGGCAATTAAAAATTAGTAATTTTAACTTGGGCTCTTTTTTCTTACTTAATTCTAAGAAATAAATATGAAAAGATTGTGTGATTTGGGGGGGGGGGATTTGTGGCTACATCTGGAAGTGCTAACTTTAAGTGCAGTATTATTTTCTGGATTTGTGCGTAGAGGTCATTTCTGATGGTGTTCAGGGGCCAAAATTGGAACAAGAGATCAAAATGGGGATGTGGCATACCAGGAAAACACCTTGCCCCATCTACTATTTCTGCCTAGTTCCTAGATGTAATATTCTAGAAGACCCACTTCAACTTTAACTGAAAAATGCATGTCATTTTTATCTGAAGCATTTTTGTTTGATATTTTTGCCTTTATTTTGAAGCATTCTTAGTACAATATTTCTGAAAGCATAATAACACTTATTCACCCCTACAACTAAAAATCATTACATTAAATACTCACCACATCATCAGGATAGATAAGTGAAGAGAAAAGGCATGTCCCAGTGTTTTCCTAGAGCTTTCTCTAAGCTTATGAGAACTGCCTTTTCTCAATTTGTGCTTGAAAATAGACGCAGTCACACCATGAGTATCAGCAAAAGCTACGAATCATTTCCCCACCAAGAGTTTGTCGTTAAACATTTACCAGGACAACACTGGACTTTTCTCTTACAGACTTAATATTCTTAGAGGGGAGCTAGCAGTTACATATTTATACCCAAAATATTTTATTGCAATTTTAAGGGGGAAAAAAGGTAAGAGAGGTGGTAACACACAAGGAGAAGATATTTATCTAAGCATGCAGAAAGTGCTAAGAAGACATCAAGCAGGAAAGAATATGACACATTTGAAGAAATGGAAGGTTGGTGTGGTTCATCTAGCATATGCAAAAGGCATGAAGCCAAGACCTTAAAGGAGAAGTGTAGGAGGAAGATAAAGGAAGAGTTCAAGAACTCAAACAGCTACTCTGAGAAGGCTAGACTCTTTTTGTTGTTGTTGTTGTTGTTGTTTTGTTTTGTTTTGTTTTTTTGGGTCACACCCGGCAGTGCTCAGGGGTTACTCTTGGCTCTGAGCTCAGAAATCGCCCTTGGCAGGCTCAGGGAACCATTTGGGATGCTGGGGTTTGAACCACTGTCCTTCTGCATTCAAGGCAAATGCCTTATGGCTGTGTTATCTCTCCAGCTAGACTAGACTCTTTTATAATATCATAACACCAGATAAATTGTGAAAGAAGGAAGAGTAATCTGATAATATGGGAAATGCTAATTTGGGGTATCTCAGGGAGGATATTGAGTGGTAATGTAAAACTGGTATCCAAGGTATCTACTAAGGCAAAGATGTTGCAAGTGCAGAAGAGGTTATGGTGAGCTGAAGTAGTACTCTGCAATTTAAACATCAACGAAGCCTACAATGATATCCAGCAAAGCAGACAGTGGGTGGGTGATGAGAAAGTTTTGAGTAAGGAAGTCAGAATCCAAGTGTATTGCAATAAAATAAAGCCTTCCACAATGTAAATATCTGCATAAATTTATCAAGCACAAAAGAGTTTAAAAATTGCCAATATAAGGGCCAGAAGAAGAATATAGTGGGTAGGGAGCTTGCCTTGCATGCAGCGACCTGAGTTCAATCTACCACACCCCATTAAGTCCCTTGAACCCATCCAGAGTGATAGTGATATCTGAAGACAGAGCTGGGAGTAAGCTCAGAGCACAGCCAATGTGGCCCAAACCTCTCTCCATAAAAGGTTAAATTATATTTAAATATAAAGGTCATTGATGATGCAGAAAAAAAGAGAAGTTTGGAATAAAGATTACAGATCTCAGGATGATAAGGACTATGTTGATGAAAGGATAAGAGTATAAATAAATAATTATTTCTATTGTGAAATAAAAGGAGAAAGAATAAATAATAACAAATTAGATCAAGATAAAATAAAGAGTATTCTTTTAAGATGAAAGACTCTTGTCATAATTAACAATATGCATGGCTATATGGATCTGGATAAAGGGGAAATACTGATAACACATACTAAATAAAAGGTTGACTACTAGCAAAAAAAATCATTGAGAAGTCAGGAGCTAGATTCTGTTAGCAGGAAGAAGGTGGAGACGTCTGTCCAGTGTCTTGTGGGAGAAGGAAGTCACGGAGACAGCTGTTAAGTGTGGCAAATGGAACTTTAAACAAAAAGGTTATAATGAATAAGTAATAGCAGATAAAGTCATTGGCTTTGAGTTCCTGGCAGTCCTGGCTTTCCCACCACTTACTTCCCCGTGACCTAGACAAGAGACACAGCCTTTTTAATAAGCCTCATTTATTTGGCCAATATTGAATGATTATAGAAAAGTGGAGTGCTAAATAGAAATGCCAAACAAATTAGACAAAGTCCTTGAATTTAAAGACCTCATCATCTATTGGGCAAGTGAAATGAGTCAGACAAAATTAACACAGCATTAAAAGTGAAAAGGTAATGGCAATCATGGAGCATTCATTCTAGAAACCTAGAAGGGGTTCTATTCTAGTCAAGAAGGGTTAGGAAAGGTTGTCAATCTGGCTATCGCTTAAAATTTCCACAGAGAAGTAATTGGAAAAAAACATCATTTAACTAGAAAGACAGTCTGTAAACGGCAATTTGGCAAAGTGTCTACACCATTGCTTCCTAGAAATCTTTTTTATATTTTTGAGACTATTAAGGATTAATAGTATAGCTATAAGTTCCATTTTTCTGCACAAATTTTCACTTTCCTATAGATTTCTTGAGCTATAAACTTTCCTAATAATGGATATGAATCACTAATATTCACTTTGGGAACTAAACTTCAAGCTAGAAAAATAGATGAAAGATTAACATCAGTGTCTTGTAACAAAGAATTGTAGCACTGGGCACAAATTCTATCCCTTCTTTTATTTCCCTTCCATGTTTCTGTGTCAGGTAATTCTAAATACTACCTGTAGAACAACAGCCCTGAATGGGGCTGGGTGATTAGGAATGGTGATGGAGGGTCAGAGGCCTTTCTCCGCCAGCCCAGCCACATGTCTGCAACTCTCTCCAGCTGGTGTGCCTGAGGGTTCAGGATAGCAGCGAGAAAATGATCCACAGACAGGTTTCAGGAGACATCAGCTTTATTCAAGCCCTGGCCAACATGTGTGGCCTATCATAACCTTTCAAGCCAGATTCATTATCAGTCCTGTATTCAATATGTTCCTTCTTCCTCCATCCTGCCAGCCCTCTTTTCCTGAATCTCCCTCAATATAGCCTCCAAATCCTCTTCCTGTCCCTCAGGCAAACCTTTTGATACCTCCCAAAGACCCCACCCAGAAATAGGCAGGTTCTACTTGCAGGTAAGGTTACACAGAAAGAATGGGGGATGGGGTAACACTTGCCTTCTTTTAACAAAAAAAGCAAATTTGTAATGAATAAGTCAGGAAGTAAGTTATAAAATAAGCTAATTGCAAAGGGAGGCTCACTACCTTAGACTGTCTCAGTCTATGAACTGGACTGATTAGCTTCTGGACTAGAAATGGTTTGATATGGTAAATCAAATAATAACACCAAGCATATGGACCAACAATTTATCTTCTGCAGGATTAGCCTGCTTCTTCTTTATACTTCCAAAATAATATGTGAAGTGTCTCAATACCTTCATGGTGAAAACAAAACTAACAATAAGTTGAAAATTTCCTTCTCACTTACTGACACTGAACATAGCATTCTTGGTCCAATTCCTAAGAAATGACATCAAGTTGAAATTTCTGCAAGAAAAAAAATATTCTCCAACTGCACCTGACAAACATGACTGCAGATTACTAAAAATGTGGCTGAGAAGCAGAAATATTTTATTGATTCATTCACTTATGCAAGTATAGGGAGTTAGTTTGCCTAGATTTAACTGCACTCCCCCATTTGACCTGTGATCAAAAATAGTATCTTGCAATATGACATGCCAGGTTCCCATACGTGTTTCTCTATCTGGAAATTCATTCTAAGGATTAGGCTTCAGTAATTCTAGAAATAAACATTATCTTAACGATCAGGTGCTTTATGAATACCTTATTAAATCTCAAGTATTAAATACCTTCTCAGAAGGCATGTCCCTCAAGACTGCTGTGTGCTAGAAAGCACAAATCTATAGTGAGAGGAAAGGTTCAGACTGTTTGGATAAAATAGGGTCATTTTCAGTGCCTTATGTTGAATTTGAAGTTAATTCCATATGTTTCACAAATGGAGTCATTCTACCTTGGGTTTTGCAGCCCACCATGTTCATTTCCCACGAATTAATAGCCCTCTAATAATTCTACATAAAATCCATTGCCACAGAATCACATTTATAAATTTTATTTCATATAAGTGTAAATCATTTTGAAATAGAAGCCTTTAAAAATCATACAAACTTTTGGCCACTATTTCTCAGAGAAGCATCAATTCTTTATGACAGTCATGAATATGGCTTATACATGCAGACTTACAGCCATTGGTCCAAGTAAAATCAGTCATTTTGAATTTCCAAACCCTCCAGTAGGCCCATTGTGTTAGCAATAACCTCAACCTATATGAAACTTCTTAATCTGTAGCTTAATAAACCTCCTATTAAAGAATACCAGGAGTGATACAATATTTTAAATTCACAAATTAAAATAAGCATAAGTTCATAACTAAAATAGGTGTTAAAATATTTATAATAATAAAATATAAAATAGTTATTGTATATATAACTATTTGGTGGGCTGTAGTGAACTAGATATCACATTCCCAACCTAAAGCAATCAATCCCTGTTCTCCTCCTTCAGTCAAGTGTGGCCACAGAGGCAAGTTGGCTAGTGTTGACATTTTTTTATACAGAATATAGACTGACAAGATCTGTCATAAGAGGGTACATATTTTTTTTTATTTTGATTTACTAAAATGTAAGACTTTAAGAGAAGAGGAGGATGGTAATGACTGCATAGTCACATGAATACCAACTCGTAAGTTTCAACTGTAACTCTCTGAAAGCTTACTCAAATATTCAGATCCACTGCTCTAATGTCCCCTTGAACACCATGAAGAGATGCTGGCAGAATTTGCTGAAGATATAATAGTCACTCTGCCCAAGGAAAATTGACTAGTGAATACAGGTGAGTAAATATCATTGCTCTAGTTTCCTTCGATTAAAAATAATTCCAAGGTGTGTCCTTCAATTACCCTGCAGGATAGATACAGTCACTTACCCAGAGTATAAACTATTCACTATTCACTGCCCAGAGTATAAAATGTTCACTCGATATTAAAGTATTTCTCTCTCCAGCATTGCTTCTCTACCATCCTGCCCATACTTCCTGGGTTAACTTTCCAAAAATTTTATTCAATCTGGAATCCCTGTCGAGATCAAATGCTTTTAGAATTAAACCTATAATGACCAGAAATTTTACATCATTTTAGTAAATTGTTTGTACTTATCTTGCTTGCATATTTTTTTATTTTTTCACTCTAGACATAAAATATGCCAGGGCTAAAAGATTAAAAATTCACAACATAATGTAAAGTCCATTCACTCTGATATTCTGGAATCTCAATAGTCAGATATTACAAAGCAGAAAATATCGCCTTCTTTCATAATGAAGCTATGTTATAGGAACAAATGTTGTCAAAATATAGAATCATTATGAACACCAACACAGTTGTTAGTTTCTTAGCATAGCAACTAGTTCTGTCAATTAAAACTTTTCATGAAGGCATTCACTTCAAGTAGGTGAACTGTTTGCATGACGCAATGCAATTTTCAGATCACACTATCTAGGGAATCTTGTTTAGTAGTAAAAATAAATCACATGCAAAATCATCTTGCCACAATCTAGATACTCTGCCAATAGCAGAAATGAAATCCACAAATTCAAATGGGATTAAAAAAAAACAACAACAAGGATTATTCCACTCTCAAATTAATCATGTAGAGGTGATTAAATCACAGCTTCCTGTCACAGCTGTCTGATATGGCTCTCTCTGGTTTTGTTAGCAAATTTGTGTCAGCAAAGACAGAGGAGGCCCTATAAATTAGTAAGAAGTCACATGATTTTATACTGTAAGGTCTTATACTGCTTTTGCATCCAAATGAAATTAAATATATATATATATGTAACTACCTATATGAATATTTCTTAAATCACCCAGCACTTTCTAGAGGTCAGTAAATTTAATTAAATATTTAATTTAATAAAAACTTGAAGATTTCCAAAAAACATAATGTGATAAAAGGGACTTGAAATAAGCACATTTTAATAAAGGACAATCTATAGAGCTAATGCCCATAACATTCAAATAATGAGAAATCAAATGAATTTTTGTCAAGAAAATATAACAAAAAGGCTTGTTATATTTTTTAATCTTGGGTATTGAGAATTATAAAATATGCTAATAATTTCCCGTCCTCCTATGTATGGCATAGGGAATATTATCCAACCATAATCAAATAATTCACTATTGTAGGGTCTCTGGGTACTCCAGCTGAGTTAACTGATGACAAAAACTAGGCCATAGACAGGAAAGATACAGAAAACGCATCCTGTCAGGAAGTTTACTAAATTAATTTGTGATGTCAACTTGCATTCTAGCAGTGTTCACTTTGACTACTCTTATGAATGAAGTGCAGAAAAAGGATACTCCAACATTCTTTAACACACATTGTCCAACAATTTTTTTTGTTTGTTTTTTTTGGTCCACACCCGGTGATGCTCATTCGCTCAGAAGTCGCTCCTGGCAGGCATGGGGGACCATATGGGGAACCGAACCGCGGTCCGTCCTAGGTTAGCACAGGCACCTTACCTCCAGCACCACCGCCCGGCCCCATGTCCAACAAAATTTAACATTCAACAACGACAACAAAAATTCCCAACACTTCAGGGTAATGAAATCCAACTCTGAGTGGGAGGCCCTATATCAGTCTTTTAAATGAGGTCAAGTTGAAACACTTAAATTTCTTCCTCAAGATGTAGAAAATACCTACTAAAGTTCCCTTCTAGAAAAATTTAAGGATGAAAAAATCACAGGAATGCTTAAGTTTTCACACTAATCAGATTCCTTCAAAAACAAAATAGTACATGAGGCTGCAAGATAGTGCTGTGAGTAAAGAAAGAGCAGTAAAGATAGTAAGAGTGAGTTAAGGCCTCACATAGGTCAGACCCAAGTTTAGATTCCTGGCAGCATGTGGTCCCATAAGCACCACTAGAGTGACCCAGGTACTGCCACCCTGCCAGAACCTAAAGACACAAGTAGCATGGCATTATCAGGCATTATATGGCTTTATGGTCCAGTTACCAGAGAATTATGAGTGGGGCCCTAGACCAAATGTCCCCAGTACCCTGTCAGCTAAGAGAAAAAAATTTAAACCAGGATAGATTCAGAAAGCGTGGCTTTTTTTTCCGGCCTCTGCCACTGACTTACATAGCAAAATCGGTAAAATCTACACAGTAGAATCATATAGCATCTGTTCATATGACAACACACCCATGTGTAAGTAGATATATTAACAGCACTATCTTTATGCTCTTACAACAGATTTTAATGTGTCTGTGTGCACTGGAAGAGTGACATGTAGAAACTCTGTGCTTGCTCTTATTGGTGATAATAATAATAAAATAGTAATGATAATAAATCCTATCATTTAAAAGTATGTGTATATAAAATGAATATTTCACAAATGTACACATTCATATGTGGGTGCTATTCGTAGTCAATGGTTAATTTTTCTACATTCATTTAAAAAGAAAATCATAAAATAAGAAAAAGAAATCAACAATATACCTTAATTTAATCAACTATCACTGCAGTAAATACTGTTGAGACTTCAATTTCCATAGATATTAATGTATCAGAAAGGTGAAGAAAGACGAGTTAAATATACATATAAAATTCGACCTCCCAAAAAGCCTTATCAATAAATAGAATCAAATAATTTTGAATAGCCAAGCAAATAAACTTAAAAAATAAGTAAGAGAATAAAAGCATGTATATCTATAACGTAAAGATGACAGAGGTCAATATAAGTATCTAGGAATTCTAATCATAATAAGGGTGATTGGGCTTCCAAAGATCAGGAAACAAAACAAGAACAATCTTCAAAATGCATTTCTTTCACACTTGACTCCAATCTAGTGTCTCAAAATAATCCAGGTATCAAAAGGTACAAGTATGCCATTATAATAGCTTCAGAGCATGGAAAGCATCCAATTTAATTTCTCCTATATTACTGGGAAGAGCTAAATATAATCAACTTATAAAGCTGAGGCATAATTTTGTAATTAAATTATATCAGCAGTAATGAATTTTGAATTAAAGCCAAGGTGTTATATATTTCTACATTCTGGTTTGTATTCAAGTGCGCATTGAAGTTGTTATTCATATGATGAAGTGCTGGGAAGTGATATGAAAAATCATATAAATACACTTTTCCTTAAAAATGGACTCCAGGGGCTGGAGCAGTGGTGCAAGTGGGAGGGCATTTGGCCTTATGCTTTCTAACCTACTATGGACCACGGTTCGATCCCCGGGCTCCCATATGGTATCTCAAGTCAGGAGCAATTTCTGAGCACAGAGCCAGGAGTAACCCCTGAGCATCACCGGGAGTGCCCCCCCCGAAAAACAAACAAACAAACAAGAAATGGACTCCAAAGCAATTGCAATGATGCTATTTCATCAAAATCTGACTGAATTTCACCCGCATCAAATACATTTGAAGAAGTTGCACTCAATTAGAATTTTAATTCAGGAAACATCTATTGAACTCTCCATGGAAAATCTGTAAAAGATTCCATTCTAACAGCATTAATGATTACATTACATCTATACAGGCTACAAATTCAGTTATTCGCTACTTACACTGCTGAGAACTTTTCACAGTCAAATTTTGGGGATTCATGAAAGTGAAAGAATAGATGAAGTTAAGAATAGATGGAGTTGAATTTAGGAGTTAATGTTAGGAAGAACTTAATTCCTTTGCAAATTCACCAGATCACTGTTCAAACTGTGATCAAATTAAAACACTGAAAGCTTAACCTCTGAGGATCTGGTTCTTATGAAAGAAGAGGGCCTATCTGAACCTAACAGAGTCACAATAATCCTAAAGTTATTATCTTTGGGGGACAAAAAAAAAAAAGAGCCAGTGATGGTGGAGCTCAAATCTTCTTGTGAATAATATCATTTTCTCCTATCCAAGCCCTTTAAATCACCTTAAAGCTTATTCTGTATTACACTTGGAATTCCCTTAGATCTAAGAAACTTTCACCTATGATGTAGTATTGACGAGAGAATTTTCCTCACAGGAAATGTCTTCTACACAATAAATCCCTTCTTTTGCCTTCCATGGCTCTGTTTCCAAAACATTATGAAATATATAAATAACCATCTTGTTTGCCAAAACAGATTTAGGCTTCAATGACTTAGATCAAAGGAATACAACAGGAATTCAACAAATAACAAGTCACTCTTATTTTAGAAACAAAAGAAAAAATTGTAAAGTGAACATAAAAGTATAGTCATTAGTATTCAAAGCCATACATTTTGGTCCCAAAAGATTAGTAAGGAACTCAAGACTATCTGTTTATTATCTATAAATAATAAACAGGCAACACAATGGCCCTTCAGGACATATTGCAGAATTAAGTAAACCCAAGAGCGAAAGATACATTAACACGTATTCTTAAACTCTGGGGTGGGGATGGGAGTGAGTGAGTCCAATTCAAAGAAATTGAGTGAAGTATTTGCCAGAAACTTAGGTTGAGGAAGTGAAGGAAACCTTAATGACAGATTAGAAATTTTCAGTTACAAAGTAAGTTAAGTCTGATCTCAAGGTCTATATAACATGATATGCTGACCATAACCAGGCATGCTTATTTATTAGGGTCCTATGACAAAGTATATCTAGGGCCAGTGTGGTAGTACAGGTATTTATTTGCATCTCCATTAGGTTAGTATGAAGTATTTATAATTAGCAGTTTTGAGGAAGAATTCTAGTGCAGTTAGTTTATTTTCGAGATATCAGAACATTTTAGGAATGAGAAATCGAATCAGGTAAAGAAAACAGATCATAAGGGAAAGTTGGAGAGTATTCAGGAACTAAACAAAAGTCATCCTAAAAAGGAGTGAAGATATTATAGATGAGGGCTGAAAGGACCAGCCCATGATATGAATGAAGCTTACCACAGAGTGGTAAGTGCAGTTAGAAAAATAACTACACCAATAACGATCATAACAATGGTAGAGTGAAAGAAATAGAAGGTCTGTCTCGAATACAGATTGCAGGGGAAGAAGATGGGAGCACTGGGGTGGTGGAAGGTTGCACTGGTGAAGTGGGGTGTTCTTTTTATGACTGAAACACAACGACAAACATATTTGTAATCATGGTGCTTAAATAAAGATATTAAAAATAAATTATTGGGGGCCGGGCGGTGGCATTGGAGGTAAGGTGCCTGCGCTAACCTAGGACGGACCACGGTTCGATCCCCTGGTTCCCCATATGGTCCCCCGTGCCTGCCAGGAGCAACTTCTGAGCGCATAGTCAGTAGTAACCCCTGAGCGTCACCTGGTGTGGCCCAAAAAAACCAAAATAAATAAATAAATAAATAAAAATAAAAATAAATTCTTAAAGCTAATACTGATCTCTAACTGTGGTAAGCTTCATTCATATCATGGACTGGTCCTTTCAGTCCTCATCTGTAATGAGTCTGGGTATTATTACAATACTGTCTTTTATTTCTCTTTAATCCCACAGATGAGTGAGACTATTCTGTGTGTCTCTCTCTCCTTCTGCTTATTGCACTCATGTCCACCCATGTTCTTTAAGACTTTCTAGAGAGAGATTTGACTGAGTTCTAACAAGAGGACAGAGAAAGCTAAAGAAAACAAATGCTGACCAATATAGTCCAATTTATTATCTGTGAGGTAGGAAGGACACGAGTAAGGGTTTGCGTCATCTTCCCTAGCTGCAACTGTTCAAATAATGAAGGGAATTCAAAGAGGAAGGAAAAAGCGTTTGTTGATCTTATTGGCTATTATCATGAAATGATTTATTATTCTAAATCCAAGAATCATCTAACTCCAAAATTAATAATTCTCACTTATTAACTCCATTTCTAAGGTAATTTCCATTACATTTCAGACTTTGGAAAATATAATAAATAAAGTCAATAGAGATGATTGCTTAAATGTTAAGACCAAAATAACTGCAAAATTGACTGTTGAAACCCTACCTTGCCTCATTTATTATATGCAAGAAAGATAAAAATTTACATTTCTGGTATAGACTTGAGAAGTGTACCTAAAGAAGTATCATTTTAAATAATGCTTAATAAATTGTAGAGTGTCTGGCACTTCTTTGTTGAAGCCAAATTACTTTATTTTTTTGGTTTTTGGGTCAGACCCAGCAGCAATCAGGATTACTCCTGTTTCTACACTCAGAAATCACTCCTGGCAGGTTCTGGGGACCATATGAGATGCCGGGATTTGAACCACTGCCCTGCATGCAAGGCAAATGCCCTACCTCCATGCTATCTCTCCGGCCCAAACATAGCAGCTGTCTGTAGATGCCGATGATTGAAGAAGCCAAATTACTTTTAATGGGATAGTCTTAGTTATTTTTCACCAAGTTTTTGATTAATTGTTCAAAATATTTTAAAATATGGACATTTGAAAATATGTCATGTGTGAAGATATTTAACTTTTAACCTTCACTTTGGAATTTTCTATGGAACTATAAGGTTACCATAATAAAAGATTATCTAAGTTGCTATTAGTACAAAGCTGGTCATCCCTCTCTACAAGAATCGCAAATGGACAAAACTCACAGGCCAGAACAAAACGGCAGATGGAAAAGGTAGTTTAGAGAATTCATCCTGCCCAAAGTTGCTGTATATAAATATAAATTTATTTTTTTATTTTATTATTATTTTTTATTTTTGGGCCACACCCGGTGACACTCAGGGGTTACTCCTGGCTATTTGCTCAGAAGTTGCTCCTGGCAGACACGGGGGACCATATGGGGAACCGGGGGATAGAATCGAGTTCCGTCCTAGGTTAGCGCAGGCACCTTACCTCCAGCACCACCGCCCGGCTCCCATAAATATAAATTTATACATATAAATTAGGATCCTGGGTAAACAGGGTTACGTCTGTTGAGTCAGAAACTTCAAAAGGAGGGCTGGAGTGATAGCACGGCTAGTAAGGCCTTGCTCTTGGCCAACCAGGGTTCTATCTCCAGCATAACATATGGTCTCCCAAGCTTGCTAAGAGTAATTTCTGAGCTCAGAACCAGTAGTAACTCCTGAGCAACACTGGGTTTGGTCTAAAAACCAAAATAGAAAAGAGGAAAAAAAAAGAAGAAACTTCTAAAGGTAGACAGTTAAATTGAATTAAAATGAAGAAGAAAGAACTAAGAGACATTAGTAATACACAGAACTATCCATTTGAATAAATTATATTTAGAATCGCACCTCATATTAGTTCTCAAAATGCAGTGCATGATTTATAAATGTTTATGACTTCCACCTCACCACCAATAACCCTCATCCCCAGTCCCCAGGTAATTTAACCTGAGCCAAGTGTGGGGCTTTGGGGAGATTAGATTATGAGGGTAGAGTTCCTTGAATGGGGTTACAAACTTTTTAATAGGACTTAAGAAAGACTCCTAGTTCCTTCCATTATGTTAGAGCATTACAACAGCCAAGAACAAAACCTAGCAATGTTGGGCACATTGACTTAGGATTTTCAGTTTCCCAAAATATAAGAAATAAATAACTGCTCAGTATAAAGTGTCTAAATTTATAGAATTTTGTTATAGCAACCAAAAGGACTAAGACAAATACATGGAAGCTAAAAATCTAATGGTGGCAACTAAGAAAAATTTTAAAGAAACTCTAAACAATGCAGCCATAAATGCTAAAAATGTAAATTATCAAAGTTTAAAAGAGCCTATCACTTTGTGTCATAAATGAGTTAAAATTAAGAAATCCAAAGACGGGACCAGGCGGTGGCACTGGAGGTAAAGTGCCTGCCTTCCCTGCGCTGCCTAGGACGGACCGCGGTTCGATCCCCCGGTTCCCATATGGTCCCCCAAGCCAGGAGCAACTTCTGAGCACATAACCAGGAGTAACCCCTGAGCGTCACTGGGTGTGACCCCCCCCAAAAAAAAAGAAATCCAAAGACAAGTCACAGACAAGAAGATTACATTTGCACTCCCTAGAATAGCACAAGAATTAACATTTCTGATACTCAGAGCTCTCAACATAAGGACAAGAGAAGTAAGTATATAATTCACATGAGAGGAAACAAAAATGGCCCATGAGTACAAGAAAATGTTCACATATTTCTAGCAAAGCAGGTTCCAATATATTAAAACAAAGTGATAAACCTGCACCAAGCTGATAAAATTTGAATGTTTCTTAATAGTATTGATGGAGTTTAAGGGAGCAGTTTCACAGATAAGACTGACAGTGCTATAAAATGACACAACCATTAGCTAAAATTTAGGATATGTATAACTTTCAATCATCAATTGTAATTTTGAAAATATACCTCAGGGAACCTGTGACCCATTTACCCAAAGAGGAAATACTAACTTTTATTCTATATTACAAGTTTCTTTTCCATTATCCAAAATTAGAAACTGTCAAACACCAAGAGTCCATCAAAAAGAATTTTTGTTGTTAAATAAAATTTAGTAAGATAGCCATGAATATGATAGAGAAATTTTAAAGAAATTATAGATGCATATCCTTATATGAAAAATTTTCTATGTATATTCTGCGAAAGTGAAAAAGCACTTCTATCATCCAACAAATTTAAAGTGGTATTAATATTGGTCTGAGATGGTTATAACCGAGATAAAATACTCTTAACATGTAAATTCAATTTAAAGGAGAGATAAAAGGATACCAGGAAGCTGTTTCCAATCGTTTACTCTAGAGTCTAGGATTGAGGTCAAAGAGAGAAGTAAGGAAATGAATTTTGTCTTATTTTTTTAGCAAAGAAAGTATCTATCTATTATCTGAAAAATTATAGACAAAATCTGCACCAAAAATAAAAAAGTGATAGATGTCTTCCATTTAAATATACTTTGCTCCCATTTCATTGAAATTTGAGTTCTTCTCTCCCACCTCTAATTCATATGTTAGGAAGACTTTATTGAGCTAGATCAAATTTCTTGGCTCTAAACTAGACTAGTAGTGACTAGTTTTATTTTTACACCAACCCTGGCACAATTGAAAGGTATCAAGTTGCAAGGCAAAGTTTGAATGTTTCATATGCTAACAAGTTATTTCTCCTTTAACATAACCTGCTTTTCCATGTTCAGCTGTTCTTCCCAAATTGTGATTGCAGCTTCATCATCCATGAAGAATCTGGTACACATGGTTTTAAGGGCTAACATTTCCCTTCTGGTTTCTGTCTCGCATACAGCATAAACTCAAAATAGTCACAGCCTAATGCAGGAAACCACTTAGATCCTCAGACTGTGCATTTAATCCATGTGTACCCTTTTCCTCAATGATTACAACCAAATATAATACACATAGCTTTAAGAAAAAAAA
>PVKC010012338.1:0-23828 GCA_004027635.1 Crocidura indochinensis
TCCTTCCTTCCTTCCTTCCTTCCTTCCTTCCTGTAGGGGGCACTCCAGATGATACCCCAGTTTTGCAAGGTTATTAGTGTTTGGGCCCAGCCAAGTGCTGCTTGAAACCAGGTAAGGGGAGAGGAGGCATGCACTGACAGAATTCTGAATTCCCAGATTTTTGGATCCCCTTTTAGCTTTCTTTATTAAGAATAAGTCTGGAAGATGGATGGAGGAAACACAAAGACCACAGATAGATTAGAGTCTCAACCTGACTGACCACAAGATCTAGAAGCACACTTTCTGATGGTGTTCTCAATAACATAAGCAACACATACTGACACTTTAAAGTGATACATTTAGAATTAAACAGGCTCGGGGCTAGAATGATAGTACAGCAGATAGAGAGTGCTTACCTTGCAAGTGTTAGAACCAGGTTCTATCCCTGTACCACATATGATTTCCTGAGCTGCACTAGGACTGATTTTAGAATGCAGAGCCAGGAATAAGTTCTAAGAACCACTGGATATGGACCAAAAACTGACAAAATTTTTTTTAAGGTTCTTTCCATGACATCATAGCATGCTGGTATGAGGGGGCTATGAAGATGCTTACCCATATCTATTTTCCTTTATTTCTGTAACTATAATACTATCATCTAACAAAACCTGAATCTGCCCAGCTAAGAATCATATTTCTGTATCTTCCACCTAGTTGCATGTGCCCTGTGAAAATGGAAGGATGTTGCTTCTGATCTTTGAAATTTTAATTTTCTTTTTGGAATTTTTGGGCCACTTTGGCTATGCTCAGGGTTTATTCATGTTTCTGCATTCAGGATCATTCTTTATAGGCTTTGGGGATCATATTGTTGTCACTCTGACCCACTGACAGAACTCTTGCAAAGGAGATCAAGTCACTCACTTACAAAGGCTTTCTCTGCCCATCCCCATTCTTCCAGTCTGTAATAGAAACACAATGGCAGGATCTCTGGGTGCTATCTTGTATAACAAAATGTTTGGTCCTCAGGGTGGGGCTTAGGGGAACAAAAAATAGTCCTTAGAAAAAGAATTTATTGGGGCTGGAATGGTGGTGCAGCCATAGGGCGTTTGCCTTGTATGCGCTAACCAAGGATGGATCCCAGTTTGCTCTCCCAGCATCCCATATGGTCCCCCAAGCCAGGAGCGATTTCTGAGCACATAGCTAGGAGTAACCAATGAGTGTCACTGGGTGTGGCCCAAAAACCAAAATAGAAAGAAAAAAGAATTTATCTACCAAACTTGGGTTGTAGATATCTAAACTACATTTACTATGAGAAGAATAAACTTTCTTCCTTTATATTCTCAGTTACAGGTAACTGGATGCAGTACCTAATACAAAAGTAGTTCTCAAATGCTAACATCTTCAGGAAACATTTGATGCTTTTATTGAATGTTATTATCAGTTTATCCTTTTGGGTCTGAAAAAGAGCCCAGAATTCTTCATGCTTATTAAACACCTCATCTTATACCAGGAGAAACACTGATTTAAGAGGAAGACAAACATGACTCCACAGGGAAAAAGAAAAACTCTTGAAGTATAATTTCCTGCATGTGCTAACATGTTTGGAAGGTTTAAAAAATATTTTTTTAAATCCCATTTTAACCCAGAGACTAACTAGCACGCTGGGCTTTACTTTGTATTCTCCCTCTCCTGCAGTTTGTGACGCTCAGAAACTTGGTTAATCTACTTCACTACAGGAAAGTGATATCTAAGATTACACCCAGGCCTTCAGAAGACAGATGCTATAGAGATAGGAAAGAAGCTGCCTGAAATTGTGTTATATACAGTGGTTTTATGAGAAATACATATTTTCTAGACAGGGACCTGGAGAACAATCAGGTAGCACTACAACTATCAGTAAGTGATAATGAGGTGCTTCTGAGAATTCATTTGTTCATTTTACCTCTACTTGACAAAATTTCATTACCAATGGATAGGGAAAAAAGTATAGTTAAGTGACTTCGGAGAGGTAAAATAATACGACGTTTGACTCCTTCCCTTTTCTCCTGGAGACCCACATTATAATTTTAAAATCTTTGCTCAGGAAGTTATTTAGGAAGACTCTAAAACCTAATGCCTACCTAATTTCTGCATCATGCTCAAATTCCCACAGGATTAGGTGAAAAAGTCAGAAAGGAAAGTTCCCTTTTGAAGTTATTCAAAGAAATTTCAAAGACTCTCTTGTTGTGCTCCCATCCCAATATCTAACTCAACAGCAAATTATTTCCAACACAACACATCCAGAATCCAGGTACTTCCTACAACTCTTTCACAAGCAATCTCACTATGACTAATGGTTCCTGCAGGTAACAGTACCATGGTGTTTTGGAAGCCTGAGATTCTCCTTTTTGTTTTCTTCCTTGATTTTCTAACCAACAGTGATGATAACTTTTGGTAAATACAAAGTGATCCATGTCAATGCTTTCCTCACACTTTTATTTGACTTCCAGTCACTTTATTATTATTATTTTTTTTTTTTGGTTTTTCGGGTCACACCCGTTGATGCTCAGGGGTTACTCCTGGCTAAGTGCTCAGACATTGCCCCTGGCTTGGGGGACCATATGGGACACCGGGGGATCAAACCGCGGTCGCAATCTTTCCTTGGCTAGTGCCACCTTGCCGCCCTTTCCAGTCACCTTCTGATTCAAAGTCTCAACAAGAGAAAATTCTTAGTTCCTAAGACCTAGCCAACTAATCACTATATTCCTTTTGATCAGATTAGTTGTAATAGTGTCCAATCATGCACCTCACCCCAGCAGGCCTTTGCACTGGTGATCCCCTTTGCATTCTCCCTTCAGATATTTACATGATGCTTATATTTCACTTCTATTCATTACTCAAATGTTGATTTACCAAAGAGGCCGCAGACTAACCAAATACATTTGTGTACCCACCTTTCACTCTCTAGACCAATGGTTTCTTAACTGGGCTAATATTCCTCAAGAGATGTTTTTGATTACAACTGAGTGAGGTGTGTGTGCTATTTGCATATAGTAGAGGTCAGAGATGCTGCTAGACCTCCTAAATTGCTCAGGACAGCTTATAGGCATTTGCATCATAATGGCAATACTTACAAATGGAACTGTTGAGTCCAAATCCTTATTAATCTGCTTTTCTTCAATGATCTAACCAGTTGCTGAGTAAATTACATAACCTAACTTACTTGTATATTGTGTCTCAAGAATCTGAGAATGTGTGACTTGTTCACTAGATATTCTCTGAAAAAGGTCCAGCACAGCCAGGTCTGTGCAAAGTACCACAGAAAGGAATGAGATCTCTATTAAGAACTGCAACAGAAAAGGTGTGTGAAATACTCACCAGGAAGTGTGGAATCTTATGGGCTGTGCGTAAGCACTGCAGCATCCCCCAGAAAACATCAAAAGTATAGAGCATGTGCCCCAATTAAGAGTGTGGCTCTAGCAAGCACCATGCAAGCATTGGACTACAATTGTAGTACTACATTGTACTACATTGTACTACTACTAAAGTGCTACTCCTGTTGAGTTCTATGGTTAATATAACCCCCATCATTACAATAACATCATCACCACAACACCAATATAGGAAACAACAACATAGGAGCATACAAGATTTTAAAAATTTAAAGCATAATTAAAATAAATTGCAAATGACTGTTTGAGCTCCAACTATCATGTTAATTCTGCAATGAAGAAGTCTTTTGAAATATATTCTATTTAGATCAAAACTGTTAATTGGAAGTACTAGCCAACTTCTGTTTTAATGCAGACCTTAGTACGAGGGAAACTAAAAAATTGGAACGTTAGTTGGACATATTGTGACTCAGAATGAAATCAGGTTCTTGTCAGTAAGAAAGGAGGAGACAATAATATTGTTTTTATGCTAATAATCTGTGTCCCCAATAAAGGAAGTAACTCTTTTGTATGTGAACTTCTTAGCAATTTTCCAAACAGTATATTTCCTTTTTAAGTTACTATTTCTGGTTCTATTCTTCACATATCATACAATTAATCTTAAAAAAACTATTATTAGTCATTATATATTAACAATGTCATATAAAACTATTTTTAAAGAAGCTTAGAAAGAAATCTTAGAACAAATACAATGCTTTATTAGTGCTTTAATATAAAGTGATTCATAATGTTGCAAAATATAATTCTAAAAATTTTCCTGGTGTTTTTTTTTTTGGCTTTTGGTTTTTGGGTCACACTCACCCAATGTTACTCAGGGGTTTCTCTTGGCTCTACACTCAGAAATTGCTCCTGGCAGGCTCAGGGGAATCATATGAGATGCCGGGATTCTACCATCCATGCTAGGTCATCCAGTTTGCATGGAAGGCAAACACCCTACTGCTGTGTTATCTCTCCGGCCTTATAATTCTAAAAATTTTCTTAAGGAGATCCAGAAATGAGGATATAGTTCTAGAAGCAGAGTGGGTGCCTTGTATATATAAGATCTTAATTTTGATCCCTGACAAAACATAACCCCTGAGTTATCACTCAGTGTGCAATTGAATTATCACTCAATGCAAGCAGTGTGTCTCCACTTCCAGCCCAATGACTAAAGTTAGTTCCAAGACATTATTAGAAACCCATTTTAAAATATAAGCAATCTTTGTTTGGATTAAGCTCATTTAAGATCATTTCATTTCTGTACTTTAAAATATCCCAAATAACAAAGGCTATAAACTTAAGTGCGAAAACTAAGGAAGTTACTTTGTTCATACATGTGCACTTGTTTGTGGAGGTTGGGGGGAGGTAGTGAAAACCAAGCTAAGGGGTTTCACTTGTGCTTAGGGACCATCTGTAGTGCTGGGATTGAACCAAGGTAGGTGACATTCAAGGAAAATGCCTTGCCCTCTGTATTAGCTCTCCATCCCATGAAGTCCTTTTAGGGTAAAAAGAAAGCAGTATATATGAACATTATGGCTATGTTTAGCCCAGATAATGTCACTTTCAGCCTCACAAAGATTCAAAAGTATCATACATATATTTGCAAGAATGTAGTCTTTCCTGGTCTGTGAAACTGAAAGATGAAAAAGTAAATATCCTGACTAAAGTTTACAGGTTACAAGTGGCCATAATAATCTAAGTATATTTTGCCTGTGTTTTCCTATACTTATATAGATATATTTATATAGATAGACAGGACAGAGTTTGGTTAGATGAACTAGATATGTCCCAGTAATAAACATGACCATTGACTTCATGCCACAGTTGTCTTTTTAAAGAATTCTGAAGTGGGGCCGAAGCAGTGGCGCAAAACGGTAAGGCATCTGCCTTGCCAGCGCTAGCGTAGGACGGACCACAGTTAGTTCCCTGGCATCCCATGTGGTCCCCCAAGCCAGGAGTGATTTCTGAGTGCCTAGCCAGGAGTAACCACTGAGCATCACCCCCCCCAAATAATAAAGTATTCTGAAGTGTACCATATACTGGCATTAATTACATTGACAATAAACACCCACCATTTATATCAATTTCTAAAACTTTCATTGTCCAAATCATTCATTAAGCAATAATTCTCCACATTTCTTTATTCCAAAACCTAATAACTGTTAATGTTTCTAAGAATTTACCTAGAATTTAGAATGTTATTAGAATATTCTTTTTGTTTGGTTTTTGTTTTTTGTTTTTTTTTTGTTTTTGGGCCACACCCAGTGACGCTCAGGGGTTACTCCTGGCTATGCGCTCAGAAGTCGCTCCTGACAGACACGGGACCATATGGGAACCGGGGGATCGAACCGTGGTCCGTCCTAGGCTAGCGCAGGCAAGGCAGCAGGCACCTTACCTCCTGCGCCACCTCCCGGCTCCCTAGAATATTCTAATATTTTAAAAATATTATAAAAGAGGACCCAACCCCAACCCTCCAGTGGCACCAGGCACCTGAATGAACATTGCTCTGAATAGCAGAGCCCCCTCTCCAGTCAGCAGACTGTGACATGTCAGTGCAGGTGAACCTGAAGAACTAAGCCAGAGAAGCTTGGCTGCTGTGCCCAGTGGATGCTCACTTCTTCTAGTTAATGAACCCCAGCACAACAGGTAGAAAACACCACAGTACAGGCATGACAATGGGGAAACAATGCAGGCCTCCACCATGCATATATTATGAAGATGGCAGCTCCAATGACCCGAAAAGTACCAATCACCTATTTACCCTTTTAGATAAAGACTTTAGAATAGAAATATGGACACTGTTTATACAACTCAAAGAAAGTGTGGAATGAATTGAACAAGCTACAAGTAATAGTCAAAGATTATATGAAAGTAGAAGTGAGAAAACTCTAAGCTGAAATAACAGGACTGAAAAACTTAGTAGGCAAAATGAAAACCTCATTGGAAAGTCTCTCCAACAGAGTAACAACTCCATACAACAGAAGAAATTGGAGAAGAGCCTTAAAAACAGACAATGGAATAAAATCCTCAATGAATCTGAACAAATGAAAATAGAAGTCTTTGATAAACTCAACAGAAACAAATTAAGAATCATTGGAGTTCTAGAGACCCATAAAGAAAATCATCATGTAGAATCAACAGTCAAGGAATCATTCATTGCAGAGAAACTCCCAGAGCTAAAGAGTGAATGCAACCAAATCCTGCCAAGTTCCAGTCAAAAGTGTACTAAGAAGAGTACAGCCAAAAAATATCCAAAGAAAAGCACCCAAAATGCACATCCTAGTTACAATGACAAATTCCATAGATAGGGATAGAATACTGAAAGCAGCAAGATCAAAAAGGGAAATTACATTCTAAGGAGTATCCTTTAGATTTGCAGAAGTTCTGTCACAAGAAACCCTAAAGGTTTGAAGGCAGTGGTGGGATATAGTGACAAAAATCAATAAAATGAATGCTTCATCAAGAGTACTTCACCCAGCCAGGTAACATTCAGGTTTGAAGGAAGGATACATAGCTTCAGATAAACAAGAACTCAAAATTTACAGAAACTTTACAAACTCAAAATCAGCCTTAAAAGTTGAATTGAAATGTCTAGTTTAAGGCAGAACAACTGACAGACCAAACTCCTACCAAAAGATGACACTAAATCCCATGAGAATTATTTCTCTCAACGCCAATTGACTAAATGTACCAGTTAAGAGACACAGAGTGGCACATGGATCAAAATACTGAATCCAATGTTCTGCTGCCTGCAAGAAACACATCTGAATAGTCAAAACATAGACTCAAATCAAAGGTCGGAAGACAAGCATCCAAGCAAACAACTCCCTTCAAAAAAAGTGAAAGTGGCCATACTAATATCAGATGACATAGACTTTAGACTTAAAAAAAGATTTTTTAGATAATATCTTTATTTAAGTACAAACATGTTTATAGTTAGATTTCAGTTATATAAAGAACTTCCCTCTTCACCAGTGCAACCTTTCCACCACCAATGTCCCCCATCTTTCACCTCCTCTCCCCCTGTCTGTATTTGAGACAAGCATTCTACTTTTATCACTCATTAGCATTGTCATATAGTTGTGAGTGTAGTTATTTCTCTAACTGTGTTCACCACTCTTTGTGGTAAGCTTTATATCATGATCTGGTCCTTCCAGCTCTCATCTTATTATCTCTGGGTATTATTACAATAATGTCTTTTATTAGACTTTAAAATGTTAAAAGAAAGGCTAGAGCAGTAGCACAGTGTTAGAGTGCTTGCCTTGCATGCGGCTAACCTAGGATGGACTGCAGTTCGATCCCTGTCATCCCAAATGGTCATCCAAGCCAGGAGCTATTTCTGAGTGCATAGCCAGGAGTAACCCCTGAGCATCACCGGGTGTGGCTCCAAAACCAAATTAAATAAATAAAACAATTTTTGACAAATTCAATGGGAGATATCAATAGAAACACAATAAAGTGGGAGACTTTAGCACCACTCTGTCACTCCATCATAGGTCAACCAGGTTAAAACCTAACAAGAATATATTGGCTCTTAAGGGAGTAATGGAAGAGAGTGGTTTAGTAGGTAAATAGAGCTCTCCATCCCCAGAAAACTGGATATACATTCTTCTCCAATGTGCATGGGTCATTTTCCAGGATAGACTACATGTTATTCATTAAAACATAACTCCATAAAATAAAGAGGACAGAAATTATAGGAACTACCTTTTTAGATCATAATACATTGAAGTTAGAAGTGCATGACAAATAAACACAGAAGAAAAAATTTAACACCTGAAAATTAAACAGTTTTTCACTATGAACAACCAGTGAACTAAAGACAAAATCAAAGAGGAAATCAAAAGATTCTTGGAAATGAAAGAGAACAAAGACACATAATATCGTAATTTGCAGGACACAGCAAAAGTGGTATAAGAGGAAAATTTATAGCTTTGCAAACATTTATTAGGAAGGGAGAAAAGGCCTACACAAATAATGCAATTACACAGTTTATAAAATCAGAAAATGGACAACAAAATGAACCAACACATAGGTAGACAGAAGGAAACTATGAAGCTTAGTGCAGAAATCAATAAAGTGGAAATATAAAAAAACAATCAGAAAGATTAATAAAAGCAAGAGTTGGTCCTTTTAAGAAATAAACATGATTGATAAATCACTAGCAAAACTCACAAAGAAAGGGAGAAAGCGGCAGAAACTTAGTAAACATAATTAGAAATGAAAAGGGGGAAATTACTACAGATTCTACAGAAATTCAAAGGATAATCAGAAGCTATTTTGAGAAACTCTATGCCACAAAACAAGAGAACCTTGAAGAAATGAATAAATTCTTGGACACTTCTAACTTCTCAAGGTTGAAACAAAATTATCTAGCATATCTAAATAGACTCATCACTATTGAGGAAATTAAAATGCTAAGCAAAAGTCTCCCCAAAAACTAAAGCCCATGCACAGATTGATTCATTAAGGAATTCTTTCAAACCTTTCACAAGGACCTACCACCAATCCTTTTCAGTCTCTTCAAGAAATTGAAGATACAGAAACGCTCTCAAATAGTTTCTATGAAGCTAATAGCACCTTGATACCCAAACCAGAGAGAGATGACACAAAAAAATAAACAAAACTACAAACCAATAACCCTGATAAACACAGTTGCAAAGATTCTTACCAAAATCCTAGCAAACAGGATCCAACATTTCATTAAGAAGGTTATACACCATGACAAAGTAGGATTCATTCCAGAATTGCAAGGACTGTATAACATATGCAAGTCAATCAATATAATACACCATATCAACAAAAGAAAAATAAAAACCATATGATCATATAAGTAGATGCAGAGAAAAGATTTGATAAGGTCCAATATACATTCATGATAAAAACTCTCAACAATATGAAAATAGAAGGAACTTCACTTTTCTCAATATAATCAAGGTCATTTATCACAAAGTCATAGGACAATTATAATCAATGGAGAAAAAATAAAAGACTTTCCCCCCAAATCTGCACAAGACAAAGCTGCCCTTTCTCACCACTCCTATTCAGTATAGTACAGGAAGTATTTGCTATAGCAATTAGGCAAGAAAAAGATATCAAGGGCAGTCACACAGAAAAGGAAGAAGTCAAGTTCTCATTGTTTGCAAATGGCATGATACTATATTTAGAAAATCCTAAATATGCTACTAAAAGCTTCTAGAAACAATAGATTTATAAAGCAAAGTGGCAAGCTACCAAATTACCACGTAAAAATCAATGGCCTTCTTATACACAGTAATGATAAAGAAAAAATAGACATTAAAAAGCAATCCCACTCACATTAGTGACACAAAAACCCAAATACCTTGGTCAACTTAAATAAAAGGTGAAGGGTCTATACAAGGAAAGCTACAAAACAATGCTTCAAGAAATAAAAGAGGACACAAGGAAATTGAGACATAGATCCTGTCCATGGATTAGGAGCATTTACGTCATCAAAAATGGCAATACCCCCCAAAGCAATGTGCAGATTTAATGCAATTCCTATAAGGAGACCCATGGCATTCTTCAAAGAAGTGGATCAAACACTCCTGAAATTCATTTGGAACAATAAATGCCCATGAATAGCTAAAGAAACCCTTTGGAAAAAAGAAGATAGGAGGCATTACTTTCCCCACCTTTAAGTTATATCACAAAGCAATAGTCATTAAAACAACGATATATTGGAACAGACCCTCAGATCATTTGAATAGATTTGAGTATTCAGATAATGTTCCCCAGACGTGCAACCAATTAATTTTTGATAAAGGGTCAAGAAATGCAAAATATAGCAAGGAAAACCTCTTCAACAAGTGGTGTTGGGTCATCCGCACACAAAAATAAGTGATCTCAGACCTCCATCTAACCATGTTAAAAGGTTAAACTCAAATGGATTAAAGACCTTGGTATTAGACCAAAACTGTAAGAAATATAGAAAGAAACATAGGCAAAATAGGTAATGAGATTGAGATTAAAAGCATCTTCAAAGAGGAAAAAAAATGACTGTCCAAACAAGTGGATGTAGATATAAACAAATGGAACTGCATTACACTGTAAAGCTTCTGCTCCTCAGAGAAAAAAGTGATGAAGAGACAAAGGCCACCCCTGGAATGGGAGAAACTATTCATCTAATACCCATTAAATAAATGGCTAAAATCTAAGATATACAAGATACTTCAAGAACTGGATGAGAAAAAAATCTAACCCCATCAAAAATGGGAAGAAGAAATGAAGAGATATTTGAAATGTCAACAGAAATGAACAAAAAATTCTCAGAGAAGAAATACAAATGGCCAAAAGGCACATGCAAAAATGCTCCACATCACTAATCATCAGGGAAATGCAAATCAAAGCAACAATGAAGTATCTTCTTAAGCTACAGAAACTGGCACATATCACAAAGAACAAAAGCAGCCAGTGCTCTTGTGAATGTGTCAAGAAAGGAACTCTCATTCACTGCTTGGGGGAATGCTGTCTAGTCCAGACTTTCTAGAAAACAATATGGTTATTCCTCAAAACACTGGAAATTTAGCTCCATATGATCCAGCATTACTACTACTAGGGATATGCTCTAGAAACATAAAAACACATACAAAAATGTCCTCTGCTTGCCTATATTCATTGCAGCTCTATTTACAATAGTCAGAATCTGGAAACAACCCAGGGGCCCATTCACAGATGAGTGACTAAACAAACTTTGGTAATGTATGTAATGGAATACCACACAGCTGTTAGAAGAATGAAATTATGAAATTTGCCTATACATGAATGGACTTGGAGTATTATGCTAAGTGAAATAAGTCAAAAGGAAAAAGAATAGTCTCACTCATCTGTGGGATTTAAGAAAAATAAAAGAGGGGACCAGAGAGATAGCACAGCAGTAGGACATTTGCCTTGTATGTGGCTGACACAGGATGAATCTAGATTCGATTCCCGGCATCCCATATGGTCCCCGAGCCTGCCAGGGCGATTTCTGAGCACAGAGCCAAGAGTAACCTGAGCATTAATGGGTGTGTCTCCCCCACCCCGAAAAGAATAAGAGACAGTATGGTAATAATGTCCAAAGACAATAGAGATGAGGGCTGGAAAGACCATAATATGACGTTTCCCACAGAGAGTTGAATGCAGTTAGAGAAATAACTACTCTCACAGCTATCATGACAATGATATTGAAAGAGAAATAGAATGCTTGTCTCAGAGACAAGCAGAGAGAGGTTGGGGAGGAGGGAAATGGGGACACTGGTGGCAGGAATGTTCTGGTGAAGAGGCTATGCATTTAATGACTAAAACCCAACTACGAACCTGTTTGTAACCATGGTGCTCAAATAAAGAAATAATTTTAAACAAGAATTTGATTTTGGATCTGAAAATAAAAATAAAAATAATGATAAACCATTCCACGTATTTAATCTTAGTCTTTACGTTTCTCCCAAACGTTACTGTCATTGGTACACATACCCTCTGCTCAGGGGCTGCTGCCAGTGTTCCTCAGGACACATGTGGTTCCAGTGATCATGCCTAGTGGGCCTAGTGATCATGCTATATTCTCAGACTTTCTATGATTTTCCACAGTAGCTGCAGCATTTTATAGTGTATATATATATATATATATATATATATATATATATATATCCTCAAAAATGTATGAGGTTTGAATGTGTTCACACTCCCACTGTTATTTTCTATTTCTAAAAATTAAAGTCATTAGTCGGGATTGTAGTCTGCATGTGTGATCTCTGACAGCCACAACCATTAAGTTAAATTAAGAAGTTAAAGCCAATCCAGTCTCAAGTGCTTTAATATGCCTTTTTCTAATGACTGATGATGCTGAAGAACTTTCAAGTGTTTATTGGTTAATGGAATAATATCTAGTCAGGTGTTTTGCCCCTGTGCTGTTTCTTTTCTTGAGCTGTACACGTTCTTTATATATTCATATATTAACATCTATCTATACTTGGGTTTCTTAAACATTTTCAGATGGTGACACTTTTTGCTTGATAAAAGCTGCACAGGCAAGCACTGCCAGAAATATCTCAGATTCATTACATGGCTGATTCTGTATTATTTTTTGGTTGTTGTGTGTTCAGAGATCTTTCACTGTTGCCAAAATTCTTGCTACCCCCACATTCAGTTATGAAACTCCACGAGGCTGTGACACAGCTTAAGAAGTTAGGATCTATACCACTGCTTTGCTTTTCATTTGTACTACCTTTCTGATTGTATAGCTTGAGACCCAGGTCTTTTAATAGAAACTCGGTTTAATATATTTCCAAAGCAAAGTGAATATCATAATGCTTTTACTTGTATATGACACATATGACATCTGTGTCCATTTCATTTGTTAAGACTAGTCACACGACAACACCTAACTTGCATGGGGGTAACAAATTATAAATTTCCTTGACCCTGGAAAAATAATAATAATTATTGTCATACCAGGGGGAAAAAACAATGTGATCGGCTATATCTTTTGGGAAGGTAAGTATTATGGATTCTTGTCATTTATGATAATCTATAAAGCCACAAAGACTGAATTAGTAAATAATGAACCATTACTCCCAGGGGGAATAAAGGACCTGGTTCTTGCTGATATCTAGTCAGACTATATTTGTCCATGCATCAATCCTGGGCCTTGACTTTAAACAGAAATCTGGATTTCTGTTCAAAGACATGTTAGTTTATTAATATTGAATTTGCAGTTAAAATTATCATAACTCTTGTTGGCAAAAAATTATACAATAGATATGTCTCCACAAGATATCACACAGGTTTCTTTCCAAGAATAATATTAGATAACACTAATGACTAATAATAATACTAGATGACTTGGTGTTCATCTTAAAAAGTGAAACAAGGTTGGAAATGTAGCTTGGTGGGCCAGCACTTGACTTGCATGTGTGAGACCCTAAGTTTAATCCCCAGCACTACAAAATAAGAAAATATTAAAATTAACAATAAAAGGGGCCCGGGAGATAGCATGGAGGTAAGGCGTTTGCCTTTCATGCAAAAGGTCATCAGTTCGAATCCCGGTGCCCCATATGGTTCCCCCGTGCCTGCCAGGAGCAATTTCTGAGCATGGAGCCAGGAGTAACCCCTGAGCACTGCCGGGTGTGACCCAAAAACCAAAAAAAAAAAAAATTAACAATAAAAAGCACAAAAGGTAACGAATAGTTCTAAATAGACAATGAAAAGTACATTTGGATAAGAGCAGAAATAAGACTGAAATAAGATTGGTTCAATCTTGACTGTAATGTGCATAGTGGGCGACTGAAATTTTTCACTCCTTTACATATGTCACATATCTGAGAATGACTGCGAATGCACTTTAAGCAGACATAGGGGTCTATACAAATGAATTTGAGGAGCAGGAGAATTGCAAATATATAATCCATAATAAATGGCCATTGACCAAATTGTAACCTGTTTAACCTATTCAGGGCTAAAGAGGCTGAGCCAGAAATTAATTTAGGTCTGACTTCAATCCTCATTTTCTTTTCACTTCACTCTATTGTCTCCATAAATTAGTTACAAGATTATACTCTACCCTGTTTATATGATGAATCAGTGACCATGTAATTATTCTTCAATTTTGTGATTTCTATTAAAACTTTGAATAATAAATAGGCCTGGACTGCTGCTTCATCATGAAAGATGAAAAATGAAACATCAGTTGAAACTCCAAAGAAAGTAAAAAAATCAACTGGGTTATTTGGCAGAGTGCCAGAAGATGTGTTGACCCCACATACTCTGTGAAATAATGAAACCACAGTAGAGTGTATGCTTTGGATGTTCTTAAGTGAGAATCATGTGTAAACTGACTAGGCTTCCATGTCTTTTTTAACTTGGAAAGTCACACAAGAAATACTAATATATTCATGTTCTTTCTTGTCAGAGATTGTATAGTCCTGAAGTGACTTCCTGAATTCTTGCAGTATAAAATTTCACTCTAAATTATTTCATATATTTATTTTAATAGAAAATAAATATATTTTAATAGAATATATTTTAAAATATATTTAATATTAAAATATATTTTATATTATATAAATATATTATATTTTAAAATATATTAAAATATATATTTGGGGCCTGGGAGATAGCATGGAGGTAAGGCGTTTGCCTTTCATACAAAAAGGTCATCGGTTCGAATCCCGGTGCCCCATATGGTCCCCCGTGCCTGCCAGGAGCAATTTCTGAGCATGGAGCCAGGAGTAACCCCTGAGCGCTGCCGGGTGTGACCCCCCAAAAAAACCCCCCAAAACATATTTAATATATATTATATATTAATATATAATATTAATATAATATAATAATATCTATATTATACATATAATATATATTTAATATATTTTAAAATATATTTTATATTATTAAATATAATATTATATTTATAATATAAAATATATTTTAATAGAAAATAAATATATGAATACATAATATATAAAAATGATACATATTTGAACACTTCAACCATTTTTAGGTGTCATTAAGTACATTGTTGGCAGGCATCATTACTATTCATCTTCAGAACTTTTACATCTTCTCAAACCCAAACTCTTAAACCATTACACACTAACTTTTGGACATCTCCTCGCTCAGCCTCAGGCAACTACCATTCTCTTTTCTATTTCTGTGAATCTGAATAGATGACTTATTTTTTTACATGCTGAGAAATCGTGGTATAAAATCAATGGGGAGAAAAACGAGTCAGACAATATATCTACACTTAGATTTAAGTCAGTTAGTAAGCCACTTTGCTTCTGTTTTTAATAAATCAATTAAAAATTTTGGCACAGATTATGGTGTAAGCCTTTAGAATCTATGACCAATGAAAAATTGTGGGAGCTTCAGGGTTCCTAATATTTTCCACAGAGGAGACCCAGGACAAAGGGTCTGAAAAACTGGGCTAGTTATTTCTCGTAAAGTTTTAGACTCAGTCTATTCACTCCATATTTTACAGATGGCAGAATTCCCACTAAAGAGTACCTCTCCCTAGCTCACAACAGTGACCTCTGATGGTTTGATGAGGGTTCCTAGAAGCAATCAAACTTCTTAGTCAATAGTTGTGAGAAGAAGGGAATTCAATATCAAATAGGATCAGACCAAAAATAAGTTAAAAATATCAAAGCACCATGGCAGGTACTCACTGGCATTCTGACATTCCTGATTTCTAGTTTACTTTTATTTATTAGTTTTGATATATATGTATATATATATGGTTTATCTAACGTGCTTACAACAGTGATAACATTAATGACTTTGATGCACATAGCTACTGTACCTCACCAACTCCAAAATGCCCAAGACTCTCTACCAGTGTCCCCATAATCTATCTAGCCTGTCTATCCCTCCCCAACTCAGTACACACACCCCCTCTAGTAATCTCAGATATGTAGTCCAAGGCCAAGAATAATCTTTGCTCAAGACTCTTATATTTAGTTTAAAACATGCTATCATAGCATTCTCATGCTATCACATTCTCAGCCAAAAGCCCAGTATAGATTATTATGGGCTTACAAATATAGTAAGCCCATAATAATCAAAACCCTTTAGTTTTGGTTTTTTGATATAATGATTTCCTTTTCTTTGCTGCCTATGGCATCTTTCTCCTTGTTTTAGTTATTCTATGAAAAAACTCCTCTAAAAGTCTTTAGGAAAATAAAAAATGGCTGGAAAAGAATAAATATAAAATAGCTTTTGAATTTTCCACATAGGAGATAGTACAGCAGATGGAAAGATTGTACAGCAGGTAGAAAACTGACCTGGCTTGATCTCATACATCCCATATAGTCCCTTGAGTGAAGAGCCAAGAGTAGACCCTGAGCACAGTCAGGTGTGGTCAAAAAATAAAAAAGGAAAAATGATGAAAAAATAAAAAATAAAATACAAAGTGAAGGCATATCGCATACCACATACCTAGTTTGTATTTACCCTAGAGAAATATTACTGGAGAAAGTTTAATAGGCTGTGTACCTGCTTTATACAAGAACATAGAACTAATTTCAGCCCTCAAAAAGATCTGAGAATATGTCCTAGTACCAGTAAATATAGCCTAACATTCCAGAGAGAGAGAGGGAACAGTCATTTAATACCACATGTTAATGGTATTGTCATTTAATTCTCACAACCATATAGTGTTAACAGATTTTTGAATTTATATCTAGAATCAAAACTTCTGCTCTTTAACACAATGAGATTAGAAAGATATATCCTTAAAAAGTAGAAGCCATAGAAAGTTAGAGCAAACTGTCAAGTCTACTTTCTACCTTTGCCTATGAATGACTCTATGCCACACACATACAAATAAAGGAAGGGGTTAGAAGAATCCAGCTTTATAGTAGCCTAGAGAAAAGCCACTGAAATCATACTTTGAAAGACATGCATGGTGGAGTAACTGGTTTTTATTCTATTCAGGATAATTCTTCTTTGCTTGTGCTTGTCCTTCATGGACTGGAAGTACCTCTGGATTGGTCTCCTACCCCTACCAGTTCTCTCATGGGGGTGGTCCTACTCTTCCCCATAAAGACCTTGGGTCAGAGAGACTGCTTGTGGTTTCTGTTCTACAGAAAACCTATATGCCTGCTGATAACTTTTGCCTGCTGCCAGGAAGCTTGTGGTGGAAGTTCCTAAACTTGTTTTATCTCTATAACTTTGTGTGGTTATTTGTTGAGCTGGCATTGTATCCAGACCGACATCCCCAATCCCCCTGGGACTGGAGCATAAGAACTTCCACTACACCTGCACATAATGGGTATTTAATACCTGACAAGTGAAGAAATGACTGAATGTACTGTATTAAGGACATCATGGATAGAGTGATACTTGGATTGATGAAAGAACTTTACTATGAGTTGACTTGATGTTAGATTCATCTAACCATCCCAGGAAATTACTTAGTATTTCATGAGTCATAAAGTAGTGAAGATCATGTTGATAGTAAATCAACTGTCACAGGAACCCACAATTCAGGCTGCTCTGTCAGCACAAAGGGTGTGCAGCTGTGAACTCTTAGATAGTTCAAATGCTGATGCCCATTCCTGATCATGAACACCCCAGAACAAATTGACTGTCAAAGTGGAGACCATATATCTTGAAGGCTGGGAAGGCCAGCTGCAGGTCTACTTTCCTGCATTTGTCAATGAGCCATAGGTCTCTTGGCCTCACTCTGCACACGAGCCTAGACGAGGCCCTGCCAGGGAATCTGGCTATGCTGCTGCTGACTTCATCCTGGCAGCAGTCCTCAAGCCTGGGAACCCAGGTTCTCATCTTGTCCCTGACAGCTCTGTTGAAAACAAGTCCATTAACAGACGCTTTTACTGAATGCTGCATATACAGGCATATTTCCCATTGCCATCCAATTACATCAGTGGCTTTCTGGAGCCAAGATAAACACAGCACCGTTCATGCGCTCATGTGATGGTTTCCCAAGAACTGTTTGAAGAGGGCTCTGGGACCTCCTCCTATCTCTTTTTTTACTTCTCTTCCCCACTCATCTCTCACACTGCACTGAAAACACTGGGGATGAGTGACAGTAAGAGCTAATGCGGGAGGTGCGGTTTAAGGGAAATTTAATCCAGTACAGTTGGAAGAACATGCATCTCACTGCAGCCATGAAATTCCATTTTGAGCTCAGCATGTGCTGATGGGGGTAATGAAATGAAGACAGCACTGCAAATAGCTGGTGAGTCTAATGATGGTTTTTGAAGGGTTTTCAGAGGGGCTATTAGATCGTGCATTCCTTCCCTATGGACCAGAACCACCCTGCAGGCCTAAAGAGATAATCTACTTTGTCATTCTTCTCTCCCTTCCCCCACATGTACATCCAAGATCCCTTTTGGTAGAAACAGATTTTAACACAAAAGAACAAACTCTCAATAGTTTGAAAGAGAATGGTAAAACAGAGTGCCTGTCCTTTGTAGCTCCAGCCATGAATGGCTTTCCATAAAAATTGGTCAGAACAGCCAAAGAGAGGGGCATGAAGCAGGGCAAGGACCAGTGGAAGACTTTCTTTTTTTAAAAGGAACTCCTAGTGGTCAGAGAGATAGCACAGCAGTAGACTGTTTGCCTTGCACTCAGCCAACTCAGGATGAATCCCATATAGTCCCTGGAGCCAGCCAGGAATGATTTTGAGTGCAGAGCCAGGAGTAAACCTGAGTACAACTGCATGTGACCCCAAAACTAGGAAAACAAAAAAAGTAACTTCTGAGCATCAAGACAGGGATACTCCCAACCATGCCAAGTGTGGCCCTCACTCCCACCCCAATCCCCACCAAAACCAAATCAAAAGATCTTGAGTTTCTCTATAAACAACAACCTTGTATTTTAACCGTTTTTAGGAAGTCAGGGACAAAATGTGGGGCTAGATGGAAATAACTTCTGGGGCTCAGGTTTTGTTACATATAAGAAAAAAGAAATCTATTTCAGGGACTCGAAGACCGAGATATTGACAGCAACTTAGTGTGATGGGGACTTGCCACTTGGTGGGTGTATTGACTTCTTCACGGCAGTGATTTTCAACTGCCAGGTCAGAGAAATTTTCTGCTTATCTGCAAAATAAAAGCTATTTCTGCTTATAGAGTGGACTTCAGATGTGGTCTACGATTGGTGATGGGAATGTTGCACTGGTGAAGTGTGGGGGGTGTTCTTTATATGACTGAAACACAACTACATTCATATTTGTAATCAAGGTATTAAAGATATTAAATAAAGGTATTAAAAACAAATGCAATCTATGGTGAGAAAAGGTGGAGAGCTTTTATAGATAATGCCAGTTAATTTTGATCTGGGAACCAGCTGCCTCATTTCACAGAAAAGTAAAACTGGAGGTGCCCACGGTAATACAGCTAACTTAAGTGTACAGCAACTTGTAAAAGGGGACAATGCCTCCTTCCTTATACTCAGTGGTGATGAAACAAATCAAGGTTGTGGAGGTAGCCTTGGATATAACTGGAGGTAAAATACACTTTCTGTATTTAATTGAAGATGGTAGATTTCTTTGGGAACACCAAGTAATTATTTTCTAAAATAGGGGTTGCAGGACAAATAAGTGTGGGAACCTCTGGTGTAGAGGTCAGATGCAACCTCCTGGTTCCAACATTGGGTTTCCCAGAACCCATAGCATTTATCAAACTTCTGGAGGCTCATGTGAGACCAAAGCTGGATCATACCTCCAGAGCGTCGGTATAGCAGAGCCTTGTTTCTGAGCATCTGTTTCCAACAGGTTTGGAGGTGACGATAATGCTGCCAGTAAAAGAGTCTTGAATGCCACTGAAATAAGCTGACTAAAACTAACAACCTTACCATTCATTCCAAGACACAGCTCAAACTTTACCTCTTTAGAAAGATCTTTCCCATATAACAGATTTTCTAAATAGAAAGCCACTGGCTGATTTTTTAAATAAAATTGTACTATCATACAGCTAAGTCCTTTATATCTTGATTATCACTGCTTTCTACTATAATATAAGAGTATTACATTTTTCTTATGATTGCTTTATACTATCATCATATACTATATATCATTATATACTATATAATATTTATATTATTCTATACAATAATAACAGAGTACAGTATAGTACTACAATATGTGAGTGACTACAAATAGTTGTATTTTTCAAAACTAGCATTTTGATTACTCTATCATGCACATTCAATGTTTGTTAAATTTGGTGCTAAAAATCACTTTGGGGGGAGTAGGGAGAATAGCCCCATGTGAGCTAGGGAATTGTAGGGATATTACTATATTGGAGATTGACCTCAAGCTTCATGCATACCAGGCATATGCTCTACCACCTTAGTTACCTTCTCAGTCTACATCACCCTTTTCAAATGTTCTTCTAGCACACATAGCTCTGGGAATGTCTTGCTCATATAAGATTCCTTCAATAAAATATCAACTGAAAGTGAGAAAACCACTTATTTATGGTTATCCTCGAGAGGCTAGAAAAATGTCTGGCAAGTGGTTGGTATTCCAAACCAACTTGTTAAATAAATAGCACATAATAAATAGGTCCTGGATAAATAATACTGTTTTAGGAGCAAGGTAGCTATAGGAGAAAGTAGGGAGAGGTTGAAAAGATAATACAGCAGGTAAAGCACTTGCATTGCATATAACTGGCCTGGATTTGATCCTTGGTCACCCATGTGGTCTCTTGAGCCCACTAGGCATAATCCCTAAATGCAGAACTAGAAGTAAGCCCAAGCATAGCCAGGTGTGGCCCCCAAACAAAACCAATAGAAACAAAAAAGAAGAAAAATAAGAAGAGAAAAATCTGGGTCTTTGCTAAAAATTACCAGCCTCTCCCCCCTTCCAAAAGAGAGAGAGAAGGACCAAAGACCAATAAATTGACTTTGTGGAAAAGACATGTTTGAGGGCAGGGCTACAATGCTTCCTGCAGTGATGGAGAAACTGGAGGTGGAGGAAAGATAAATACCTTAGTCACCAAGTCACCCTGAGATTAGGAGACACTTCCTTCCCATAACAATGAAAGAGCCTTATGTGATGCAAGCTAGTCCTTCTTCTAATACATGTCAAGATGATTTCTTGGATCTGATACCATGGGTGGATCACCAAGAAAGCAAGAAGCCTGGAGGTAGAGGGACCCACATGGGCCCTGGGTTTGAAGAGAGGCCAGGTATAGAGCCTGTCTCTATATTTTTACTAACAGGAATATCTTGAGCAACGTACTGATCATGAAAGCTGACCCTGTGTTGCTTGTTGCAAAGTATTGCCTAGAAGAGTGGAAGATTCAATGTGAATGTTTTCTTAAGTACCATCTGCTTTTTTGAAAGAGTGACATTTGTCAGATATTAGTTAGGCAAGGAACATACAGAGGTGAATAGAACTGTTTTCCTTCAAAAGTGTCACATTTTAGAAGATAAGGCACATGATATAAAGCAAGCAAACAAACAAACAAAACCCAAAAACAGCACAAAAGCTGGGAAAATATTATAGTGGTAAAAGCACTTGCTTTGCATGTAGCTGATTCCAGTTCCTCCCCAAAACTACTCATAGGTAGTTTCCATCATAATTCTCCCATTATAGCCATCATCATAATTCCCCCACTGAGAAAAGTAGTCATTCATGAACACAGAGCCAGGAATAAACCTTGAGCACCTCTGGGTTTAAGTGACTTAATTCCCCACCCCCGAAAAAAAAAATAGCATACAAAATGGCCACAACCCATTCCACCTCTGGAAAGTTACTTGGTACCTCTAATCAATTCTGAATAAGGACTTTCTGTTGTTATATCTGTACACATGGGCAGGAACTTTAAAATGACATATGATGGAGCCACGCAAATGAAATGAGGTTTCAGGCCTCATGTCTATGGTTGCTGCAGCAAAAGTAAGAGCTGAACATTGCTTGACTTTTTCCCAAAGTATTTAATAATATGATCCTCGAATTTTTGGTGCACATAAGAAGCTGGAATTTCACTTCTGAATTTCAATCAAGTGACTACTTGAACTTCTACAACAAGTCAGATCCCACACCAAAGATTTCTTCAAGATTCAATAGCAGCTCAAATACTAACTCCTTACAGAGGTTTCCATCATCAATCAATTCTATTAACCTTTCTGCCAACACTTCAGCACACCTCAACTATCATAGAAGCAGTTGTGTTTTCTTTGTATAGATTAAATGACTCATAATTTGTAAAGCAAGCAGAATCATACCTGGTATACAGAAAAGAGCACTAAATGTTAAAATTATTGTGTGCAAGCTCTACTTGTGCTGCTTAAGAACAAATCCAGGGCCTCACAGAAGCTCCATGTGTGTCTCTGACAGAGTGACCGGTTCAGTCGAGCCAGAACATTCGATGAACCAACATCTTATACCAACAATGCACTAGAGAACGTGAGGGGAAGAAAGAGACACCATCTTTGTAGACTTCAGCACTGCTTGAGAAAATGCCTAAGAAGGAACTCAGGATTCCTGTTTTCCCAAGGCTTCATCTCCCTCCTTCCATCTCCACCTAAACTTCCCTGGATTTTGCACAACCAAATGTTTCTTTTCTCTTCCTCCTCACTCAAAGCAACATTGTTAAGTATCCCTTGCTCCAGTTTCACAAGAAGGGTGGGAAGGAAACTGCCATTTTATTGAGCAACTTCCATTCACAGGCAACTTCACCAAGAACTTTATCTATACTGCCCCATTCTGGTTCATTGGCTGCCAGGTCAGACTGTCTGAGATTGAATTTGTGTCTTCTATTCATTGGCTGTGTGGTCTTCTGTATGTTTCCCTACAGATTTTTTTTCCTTTGAGTCTTGTTTTACTTAGTCCGAACAAGAAATAGGGAGAGTAAATTACATAATAAAGTTGTGAAGAGAATTTAACGACGCAATGCGAAATTGAAAAAATGATGATGGGCATGTATCAAGCGTTTGATGAAAGTTGAATAACTTTTCTCCATCATCATCATTGTCTTCAAGAGGAAGCAAGAGCTTCTGGAAGTTGAACAAGTTTCCAGAGGGCAGAAAGAAATGGAAGAGCAGCCAGATTATCTGAAGCAAGGTTCTTTTTACTGGATGCTTCTTGTACTTCACCCCATGGCTTCTAACAGGCTCTACAAATTTGCATATTGGGACAGGCTTCCAGCTTCCCAGATGTATGCCTGGCTTGAAAACAGTCCAACTCCTCCCACTCTGCTCCAGGCCCTACATCTCAGAGCTGACAAGACTGCTGCAGGCTGGTGCTGGAATCAAATCTTATTGCATGATGCTACCTAGTCCCTGCCCCGTGACAACTTCAGCACATCAGTGAAAATCAGAGGAATCTGCTTGGAATCTACTTGTAATGGAAAAACACTACGTGCTGGAATAATTGATATAGAAAGATACTTGGTATAGAAAAAATACTATGAAAATATTTTATCTTCCCAATGTGATAAAAACCTGAATAGTTCTTGCTCTGCAGAGGATCAGGCCACTTGTCTGTGTCTTAAATATTTGTTGATTGCCAGCCATGTGCCAGACATCATGCTATGTGCCAGGAATTCTTTTTTTGTTTGTTTGTTTGTTTTTGGGCCACACCCAGTGATGCTCAGGGGTTACTCCTGGCATGTGCTCAGAAGTCACCCCTGGCCTGGGGGACCATATGGGGCACGGGGGATTGAACCGCGGTCCGTCCAAGTCTAGCGCGGTAAGGCAGGCACCTTACCTCCAGCGCCACGGCCCCGGCCCCGTGCCAGGAATTCTTAAAGAGCAAAGAAGACAAGGTTTCTGCTCTCTTGGGTTTTAAAGCAAGGAGAGGGAGCCAAGTACTAAACAAAAAAAGTCAATAAATATCTAATTACATATTGAATGAGCACAACAAAGAGAAATTTCGGGTACATCATTTGGAATCTAATCTTGCCTTGGTAGTCACTGATGCACATCAAGAATTAAACCTAAAGAATTAATTAGGGGGCCAGAGAGATA
>PVKC010012339.1:0-23866 GCA_004027635.1 Crocidura indochinensis
TTCACACTGTTTTGGAAATGAGTTTGTCAAACAGGCATAACTTTCATGGATAAATGACTCCAACATTAATTCTAGATTACAATATAAAGAAACACCTGGATTTAGGATGTTTGATAAGATTTTTGTTAGGATGTTAGGATTGAGTTGGAAATTTTTGTCAATTCAAATGAAGTCAAAATTATTTATCTTCTAAAATAAAATAAACCATTTTCGGCTAACCTAGAGCTTCTTTCATTAATTCTAGTTTTAAGAAAACCTTATTATGATAGAGTATTGTACATTAGACAGTATTCTCAGTTGAGGTATAATGAAGTATTATGATTGTTCTTATTACATTTTTATTTACTTTTTGCAGCATGTTTACTACTACTAATACTACTGCTGCTGCTGCTGCTACTCCTATTCCTACTACTCCTACGCCTACTCCTACTCCTCCTCCTCCTACTACTACTCTGCTTTACAAACAATACTCTAGGCCCTAGAGGCTTTTCCCCGAGACTCTCAGTAAACCAAAGCATATTGTTCAATCTGCAAGCCCAATCAATTCCTTGGTGAATTGCTGTGCTCATGTTTGAGCCAACTTAGAGATTTTTAAAGCCCAATGGTGCTGGGAGTGACCACAACCACCCTGCTCAGGAAAGTAAAATTTTTCTTTTACTTACATTTATAAAACAATATATTTTAGTTTTTTGGGTCACATCATGATGTTCAGGAGTTACTCCTGACTCTGCACTCAGAAATCACTTCTGGCAGGCATGGAGGACGATGGGGGATGCCAGGATTTGAAGCTGTGTCAGCCTACATTGGCCTCAGTTGGCTGTGAGCAAGGCTAACTAATGCCCTATTCGCTGTTCTGGCCCCATATTAAAAATAAATGGTTTTGAGGCCATACCTATCAGTGTTTAGGGCTTATAATTTACTCTTGACTTTGAGCTCAGGTATAATTCCTGGCAATGCCTAGGGAACCATATGTGATGTCCAGATTAGAACCAGTGGTAGAATATGCAAGGCAAACTCCTTGCTGTCTCTCCATCCAGAACCGATATACTTGGGCTTCATCTAAGTGGTACTCAGTGAATACTCCTGCCTATACTATCAGAAATTAATCCAGTAGGGCTAGGGAAACCATATGTCATGCCACTGAACTAGCTTCAGACCTGCAATACTGTCTCTCTGGCCCAGTTTATACTTCTAAAGCAATTTTTTCATTGTTTTTATTTTTACCAACAAGTAGTTTTAAAAACATACCACTCAGCGTTTTCCTAAATCTTTTCTGATTTTTAATTGAGGGATGGGGATTATCCTGGGCTGTGCTTTATAGGTCTTACTCCTAACTACTCAGAACTAACTCTTGGTGAGATGTAGATTGAACCAAGGTCTATCGTAAGCATGAAAAGTGCCATACTATCTCCAACCTTGTTTTAGTATTTTAGCTAATTCTTAAGTCTCATTTCTGAACTCAGGAGAAGTGATTCTATACTCAATTTGATTACTCAATAAGAATACTTTGTGATAAAGTTAATTGGGGATAGAAAATATATCTTAAACTCATAATAAACACAAGGAATAATATTTTTATGAAACTAGTTTGAAAAATGCATGTCTTTTTTATAATACCAAGATGCAGAAACAAATGAAGTAGCAGTTAGAAGAATTGAAAATAGGAGATTTTTTTTTACTTCACAATTACAGTTGACTTTTCTATACTATTTTAGATTGATTACTTTCTGTTAGAGTAATTTTTAAAGTATTGATGTTTTTCATTTGAAATTTTTAAAAGAATTTTCAAATTTAAATTAAAAAAAGAAATTTTAAAGTATTGATGTTTTTCATTCAAAATATATGAACATTTTACAGTATACAAAAAGTTAACAAATTTTATTGTGAGCACATATACTTACTGCTTAAAATGTTTAGCATTTATTCAAAATGCTATGATATATTCAAAATATATATATTCAAAATATATTTCAGATATATTCTTTGAATTATCTGTGTAATAGTTTCTCATTGTGTTTCAAAATGTTTTCCCTTTTGGCATGGGTAAGCATATCAATTTTGAATCTCATTATTATAAATATACTAAAATAAGTAGGGCATTCTCTTTGAAATAGTAAATCTGTTTTGTTATTGTGAGACCAGACTCAAAAATAGTGGTACTTCAGATAAGGTTCACTTCAGGTGGAACACTAGGAGGTGTATACACAAAAGTGTATAGAGGTCAGTGATCTTTGAAGTCAAATTGAAGGCTTTGTCTACAAAGTCTACAAAGAATAAAATTGATCTGATAATATAAGTACAATTATCAGAATTAAATAACATGAAAATTGCAATACAATGTTATTTGCACTGATTCCATCATTCTCTGGTTGACTTTTTTAATATAATTTTATTTTAATCATAGTGGCTTACATATCATTGACAATATATTTGAGGTACATATTAACATAAAATCAGGGGATCTCCCATCACCGAATTGTCCTCCCTCCACCTCCGTTCCCATCCTACCTCCCATATCCTCTTCCCTCACCCCCGGGGCTGCTAGAAAAGGTGGTCCCCTCTGTGCCTAGCTCACTATTTAGTGGTCTTACACCTTTTTGGTCTTGGTACCTCCCTTATTTCCCCCCTAATTGGGAGATGGGACTAGATAGTTCAATTTATGTGATTTTGTTTGAAGAAGAGAAAAGTAATAACCTGGGGGAAAAACTCTTTCCTCTCTTTATTTTTCCTACTAAATTCTTTAATTATTGATTCTTTTTTTTAAAATAAAAATGATCGATCTTGTTACTTTGGGAAATGTGTATGATTTTTTTTTACTCTGGTTGGTTCCTTTACCTCAGTAGAATTAGAATTGGTGGCTTTTAAACAGCTTTCAAGCTTGGCATTCCCTGATTCTCATTCTTTTTCTACTCAGCAGGTACACCATGGCCTGCTTTGAGAGAATGCTGTGGAGCTCCTTCCACTTAATAAAAGACTGTATTATATAGGCATCTAGTGGGAGGTAGTGAGAAACTTTCTAATAAACTTTTTTTATACAAAATTGTTAAAATGCACATCAACTCACAAAATATTGTCTACCAAACTACAGTAAAGTTTCCTCCATTTTTGTAGATGTTCTAATTTTATTTTTCACTGTAATTTTTTTCAGAGTAGGTGATTTCCTCCAGTCAGGTAAAAGTTTATGATTTAGAATATAAAAATTATTGCAATGAAATATTCTTGGTGAAATATCCCAAACCTTGCATTATTCAACATCTCATTTGGTGGTTTGAACTAAGTTATAATATGAAATTCTCAGTTTTGTTAGACAGAAAGTCACTCCCCCTCCTGTACTAGAGGGAAGTTTTCCAGTGCCTCACATGTGCAAGGCAGTTTATAGAGCTGCCTTAGTCCCTGGCCTTTAATGTTTGCTTTTTAACTTCATTTCTAGGAAGTCTCTACTCAGTGCCAAGGATTATTTTGCCAAGAAAAGCAAGGGACATGAAAACTCAAACTGACTGACCTTTTATTGCATGTTAACCATTTTCTACTAGTTTTTTTGTTTTGTTTTTGTTTTGGGCCACACCTTGCTGTGCTTAAGACACAGTACTGACTTTGTGGACTGGGAACACTTCTGGCAGGGCAGGCCCTAGGGGACCACATGTGTTACTAGACATCTAGCTTAGGCTGGCTACTTTCAAGGCAAGCAATTTATGCTCTGTGCTACTATCTCTCTAGAACTGTCCTACAGTGCTAGAAGTTTTCAAACTACTACTAATTTGTTACCTTTTTTTTTTTTTTTTGCTCTGGCAGCCTATTATCTATAATCCATTTTGCCTATATATTTTTATAGTTTTGACATTTTTTTTTTGGTTTTGGGGCCACACCCTGTGACATTCAGAGGTTACTCCTGGCTATGCACTCAGAAATCGCTCCTGGCATGGGGGAACCATATGGGACAATGGTGATAGAACCAAAGCTCATTCTTGGTTAGCTGCATTCGAGGCAAAAGCCTTACAACTGTACTATCATTCCGGCTCCTATTTTTATAAGTTTTATAAGTAAAATTTTACATATATAAATAAGGAATCTAAACTTTCTTTTGGTGGGGTCAAAGCCGGTGATGTCAGGGGTTACTCTGGTTATGCGCTCAGATATGGCTCCTGGCTTGGGGACCATATGGGGCGCCGGGGATTGAACCTTGGTTCTTCCTAGGTCAATCGAGTCCGAGGCAAAAGTTCCATCCCTAGGAATGAAAACTTTTCTAGAGAATATTATTGACTCTTCAGTTGTGAATGGATCATGAAATCTTGAAGAGATCATTCTTTTAAGAATTAAAGCGAGGAGGTAAGTCAGCCAATCACCTTGAGCTGGGCAGTGCTGTAGTCGGAGCAGAGGCAGCTAGGCAGTGGGAGTGCCAACTGAAAAAATGCAGACCACTGGTACACTGCTCTTTACTCCGGCTCTGATCCGCTGTTGTACCTGGGGTTGTTGTACCTGTTCCTGAACAGGCCCAATATCCCATCTAAACAGCCTGAGCTGGCCAGACAGGAGTTCCAGACAAGGGTGATCTCCGGGGACAGTGACACAGCCAAATTTATTGGTGTTGGAGCTGTCACCTTAGGTATGGCTGGTTCAGGTAATGGCGTTGGAACCGTGTTTGGCAGTTTAATCATTGGTTATGCCAGGAATCCATCTCTCAGGCAGCAGCTCTTCTCCTGTGCCATCTGGGCTTTGCCCAGCTGAGGCCATGGGGCTTTTCTGTTTGATGGTCGCCTTCCTCATCATCTTTGCCATGTGAGGCTCCGTAGGGGTTACCTATTCATCCCTGCTGCTTCAACTCCAGGCCACACCTAGTGCTGGAGTGTGCTGAGCTTTACCATTAAACATCACTTTTCTTTAAAAAAAAAAAGGAATACTGTTGTTTATATTATATTATCATATTACCTATAATAAGATTATATATTATATATGTTATATATAATATATGATATTGCCTGTATATTGCATTTTACATATATATTTCATATAGGGTAATATAACATATCCAAAAATGAGTAAATGTTAATAAATTTCCTGGCACTCAAATGTAGTAAATGTTTGTGGTTCATTGTATTCTTACAGAAAATTGAAAATTAAATTCTTAAAATCACATGTGTACCTAAATTAGGGATTACCATGTTTTATTTCGTAGAAGTTAATTTTCTTCTCAAAGACTACATATAGTCATAGAAAGCAGACTTGTTAGTTTTTTAGTGTATAAGAACAATTTTATATTACATTATAATTATAGGAATCCATGATGAACAGGTGACAAAAACATATTTTTCCACATTATTTACAATTACCATGACAGTACCTGGTTTATTGAGAAATATTTGGAATGTTGCCCCAGTTTGTAGGAGGAACTCAAGATATTGAGATATATCCTTTTTGCATAGTTAGGGTCAATTTTATGCCTTCAGATTATGAATTTTTAGTGAGAAAAGTGGCAGATATGCAACTTAGTAAAAGCCAGTATTCCTTCATTGTATTAAGATATGAAGTCTTTTAGTGAGTTGTAGTGAGTGGGAATGATAAATGGATGATTTTGCAGTTTCTACATTTCTGTACTAGTTACCAAGAAGAAGCCTGTCATTTAGAGAGGAAGAACAAGATGAAATCAGAATTTCCAGAGTTATAGAATTGTATTTCTGCCTGCCTGAAGGCATAGTCATTTTATTCTGCATCAGCTCTTAAGCATTTGACTTTGACAAATGAATTTGGAATAGAGTATAAGCAAATGAATGGATGGATTTAATCTATTTGGAGATATATGCTTCTCAATCTATGTTTTATAACATGTATATATAGCTAATCTACATTATATATGTATAAGCTTTTATATATATATATACATATATATATATATATGAAGATAGGGAAGAAGTGGGAGATTTCCCATGATGTTATCTTTCCTTATTTAACAGATATTTACTAGCTTTCTTATTTCTTTTTCTTGAAGCTTTTCTCTTATTTAAGAATTTTGCATTATTTTTTATCTTTTTTGTTTTTATTCTTGTTATGGGGCCACAGCCAACAATGCTCAGGGGTTGCTTCTAGCTCTGCATTCAAGAGCTCTGGGATATTGGATGCTAGGAATCAAACCTGGATCAGCTGCATGCAAGGCAAGCACCCTGCCATCTGTACTAGTCCCTGAATTCTTTTTTTAAGATTTTTTTTTTTTGGTTTTTGGGTCACACCCGGCAGCGCTCAGGGGTTACTCCTGGCTCCAAGCTCATAAATTGCTCCTGGCAGGCACGGGGGACCATATGGGGCACCGGGATTTGAACCGATGACCTTTTGCATGAAAGGCAAATGCCTTACCTCCATGCTATCTCCCGGGCCCCTGAATTCTTATTTCATTTTCTGACTCCCTAGTACTAACTGGAATGTTACATTCTCAGAAAAAGATATTCTGAATGTCTTCATTAGTTGTTTCTCATCCTCCACATTAATAATATCATGATAAATCTTTGCCTTTCGGGACATAGAATGGTTTATTTTCTGTGTTTACAGGTTTGTTGTTGTGTTATTTACCTCACATTTATCTCTGCTAGAATGTTAATGGTTGGTAGCGAAAGACAGAGTAATATATTAATATTGAATCCCTGTTGTTTACATGTTGCCTAATGCACAGTGAAAGTAGTGATAGTTGAAGGATGCTTCTTGGGAGCAGTCATCATTGATTGTGGCTTTTCAGTAATTTCTGCATCAATATTCAGAACTGCTGATCCTGATAGTTGTATAATTATTTTGAACAAAGAAGCATTATTAGATGTTTACTTGCAATTGACATGAATATTCTTGCAGAATTATAAAATTGATCAGTGACAGCTTTGTGGTTTGGTTGTTGTACACATGATTAGGTTGAAATATTTTTTTATGATCTTCAATACTCTGCTTAGTTTTCATTGTAGACACAATGGATGACTATGTGGGTAAATTAGATAATTCTGGAAATATTATAATTACTAGTGAGCTAGCCTATCTATAATGTGCACACCATGGGGCTTCAAAACAGTGTTCGTAATTTGGCAGGTGAATCAGGTACACAAAACTTCTGCCTGTATCTACACAAAATTTTTGTTTTTAGCATTCCTGGTATTTGAGTTAAAATAGAATAATAAATCAATAAAACACTTATTTTGTTATGATATTTATTATAAAGTTCAAACATTCTCTGAAATCAAGGCTTAGCTCAGTGCAATTTAATATGAATTGTATTGATACAATTTGTAAATATTATTGATGCCTTTTCCTCTAAAATTATGTGTCTTATTTTTCTTTCTGAAGATAATATGCATTTTATGATTTTATATTTTAAAATATTAAATAGATTTATACATATTGTACTTTCATATATAATCAAGTGCAGAAACAATGCAAATTCAATTGATACTGCCCTGTAAGATGACAGGCCATAGACTGGCAGAAGATAGTGGTGTGAGATTTTAGGAAGATTTCAGCTAAGGCAAAATGTAGGAACTCTGTTGAATTTCCTGATCTTTGTATTTGCTGCAGAAGAAATTAAGCCCTTATCACTTCTCAAATTAAATGCTCATCTAACACTGACAATTAATTTCATTCTATAAGATTATATACTTTTATGAAGAAGATCAAGGATAATACTTTGATTGTGTGTGATTGTGAACTGTGTGCTTTGTCTCTGAGCTATATCTGACATCCATAGATGAAATTGGTCAGAGATGTTAAGGCCAAAGATAGAGGTCAGACTACTTCATCACAGAGTCCTGATGAGAAGAGCCTCTTTCCCCTCAGATATAGCATTATAATCATCTTGAAACAACATTTCATTATAACTTTAATACCAATTTGCCTCTGTAAATGCAAGAGTCTCTGCCTATTGGCATTTCTCATCACCATATGGTTTCACACATCCACAACCTGACTTCATCTCATGCCTCTTCTACCAGGCATCATGGATCTGAGTATTATCAATAAAATTCCTCTGCTTTCCAATATTATTCTTTTCAGTTTTTTTTCCTTCCAACTGAAACTTAATTCTCTCTTGAAAACCACGTAAATGCAAATGATGACTTTCTTCTTTTGTACATTGCTTTTCCTCTTGGCCTAAATGTGAGAAAAATGTGTTGATCTTCACACAAACAGTTAACTTGTCTTCATTTAGCCTAATTTTTATTAGCTTAGAATTTCTTAATTTTCAACTTGCCACTGTTTTTGCTCAAAATTTTTTACAGGATCCCTGTTATATATGTGATATATATTCCTATATACACATTAATATATAAAACATATACTGATGATAAATCCTAAAGAAATGTCCCATATTTGTTTTATTTTGGGGAAACCCCAAGCAATTCTAATGGTTCTGCATTCAGGAATAATGCTTGGCAAATTCATGGAACCACTTGTGATGCTAGGTATTGATCCTAGGTTAGCTGTGTGCAAGGTTCCCTCTGAATACTATTGCTTCAGCCCAAGAAATGTATTTTAAAGCATATTATAAAGAATTTTCATAATACCAATATTGAGCTAAATGGCCCTATATTGAGTAATAGCCAGGTAGATGGGGCCAAGGTGATAATACAGAGTAGGGCATTTGTCTTGCATTCAACTCACTTAGGTTCTATCCTTAGATTCCTGTATGGTCTTCTGAGCACTGTTAGGAGAAATTGCTAAGCACAGATCTGGGAGTAACCCTCCCCCCAAAATGAAAAAAAAAAGCAACTAGGTACAGCTTAATTCTCATCTTTAATTTTCATCTTCAGTTCAATGACTTTTTAATTGATCTGGAATCTGACTGAGTTAGAATAGGACAGATGTTTTTCACCTCAATCACTAACATATGTTCCCCTAAGCTTTAGAAAAAGAAATACTATTACCCATTACTGGAGAAATGGCAAAAGATGGAAAACAAGTGAATGTGGGGTAATGATCATAGTAAAAATTTAATTTGGCTTGTCTTAGTCCATAATTGGGCACTGTATAGCTTGCTTGTTAAAACATAATTTTAGAGGTTAGAGGTGCTTTTACTGGGGGACCTGAGACATAGGGTCAGAGTGAAGTAGCCCAAAATAATGAAACAAAATTAGTGCAAGAAGGTTTGCATTTCAAACCCATGTTATCCATTAAACATTAATTTGTTTAACAACACATATTTATTTATGATATGTTTTTGTCAGGAAACAAAATACATTTTATTTGATGAGTTTATAGTTGCTAGGAGATAACAACTGGAAGTATTAAGATTATATGACACATATTTTATGTACTTTGAAGGAGGTGGTAATACTTAAAATGTGTTGTTTGGGAGCCAGAGCTGTGGTGCAAGTGGTAGGGCAATTGCCTTGCATGAAACTATCCTAAGAAGGACCATCATTCATTCCCCAGCATCCCATATGGTCCCCCAAGCCAAGGGTAGTTTCAGAGCACAAAGCCAGGAGTAAACCCTGAGCTTCACCGGTATGGCCCAGAAACAAACAAAAAAATGTGATGTTTGTGGTATTACACTGACTCAGTCTGAACGTTAAAGTCAGTTTACCTTGAGAAAATCTAATTATGAAGTTTACATAAAGAAATTTAGTAAAGAAAAATAAGTTGCTAGTAAAAAAATTCTATTTGTTCTTTAGGAAGAGGAAAGGGCACTTGACAGAAAAAAAGACAGCGTACTTTGATACTAACAGTACCTACCTTGCTATTGTTGTATTAACCACATTCAAGCCTCAGTAGATACAGATATACTTGGTATCATGCTAAACATTTTATTGCCCCACTTTTTCTTTCTTTCTTTTTCTTTTTTTTTTTTTTTTTTTTTTTTTTTTTTTTTTTTTTTTGTTTTTGTTTTGGAACACACCTGGCAGTTCTTAGAGATTACTCCTGGTTCTATGTTCAGAAATCACTCCTGGCAGGCTCAGGGGCCATATAGGATGCCAGGGATTCGAACCACTGTCCTTCTGCATGCAAGGCAAATGCCCTACTTCCATGCCATCTCTCTGGCCATGCCCAACTCTTTTAACTTTAGAAATGGGTTTGTTGTTAACTGAAAGGTTTAGTCATATCGAATTCATTTGTGTGGAGGATTTATTTTTGCTCTTTTTCTTTTTTTCAAAGATCCTCTTCTTATAATCTAGATCTTTGTATCCCATTTCTTCTCATCTGCTAACTTCCTATTTTTATTGCTGAGTCATCCAATCAGGCTTAATTGTCTCTCTTTCCAGCTGGTTCTGTCCTTTGGAGAACAAATTCTGCTACAGGTGCATTTTTAAAAGAGTAAAATATAAGTGTCTAAATATGAACCAAGCTCAATTCCAATGTTGAATTCTGAAGTTATAAAAGATAATTAGCATCATTAACATCTTTCACCTTTCATAATCATGACCAATAATTTTGAACAAACTTACAGTACACCAATTCAAAGCCCTTATTTAAAAATACGTTTTACAAAATTTTTTCAAGATTTTTGTTTGTTGCTTAATTTCCTTTCTCTTCAGAAATGTAGATCAAGTCCAAATTTGAATTGTGTCACATGTGTTTTCAAAGGAAATACTGTTTGAAATAAAAATATAACTAAACAAAATCATTGGAAGTTTCAGAATTAGTAACACGTCACTCAAATTTCTTCTAAATTTTCCATGCAAAACTGGGTTTCCAAATAAATTAATTTTTTAAAAGTTGAAAGGATAGTTGATCTACTTTAGAAAAAGACTTATCTCTGAACATATGGAAATCTTGGAAAGTATGAACCTCATAGATAAGTAAAGATGCTAAAGATTTTGCAACAGTAAATGAAAACAATAAATACTATTAATTATGATATATGCTATTGGTCTTTAAAATTGGCCCTAATTAGTGAAATGGTCTAAATCATAATTAAATTTGTCCAGTTTTAAAAAAGTCAGTGTGTAAATAGCTCATAAATGACACATGATGCGGATAATTTATTTTGACTTATGTTGATCAAATATTCAGATATTTTATTATCTTCTCAAGAAGATAAGGTTATAATACTAATAAAATTCAATAAGCATTCCCCAGATGATATTATTGCATATTTAATTTCTCCATTTCTTTGACCTAGCTTGACATACATTTCTTACTGGTCTCATTTTCTTAATTTGATTATAGGGCTAAAATAGGTGGGGGAACTAAAAAGAAAAATACTTAATTTAGCATTCACAGATAATTTTCTGGCAACAAATATGCGTTATATCAAATCATATATACATTAGCTAGATTTTATTTAGTTTTTCTTCAGAGAAATCAAGAAACTTGGTGGTCAGAGGAAATGAGTGAAAAATGTCCTGAAAAGGAAAAAAATTTGATGCTCTACATTCTGTTTAAAAAAATTTTAATGTGTCTTTGTAATCTTCCTTTCTTATGCTTTACTATGACTCAAAACACCTTTTCCTTATAGTAATAGATAGTACTACAGAAAACATAGAATTTAATTCAGTGTGATAACAGACATGAGGTGAAACCAGGCAAATGTGAGGAATTGGGATTTTCTATTTTAAACTTTGTCACTTTATATGAGCTCAGAGCAACAATTCAATTTAGAATTGTTTTCTAAATTGGTTTTCTACTTCTGGAGGGATTGTGGGGAGAGAATAATTTTTCATTTATTTAGTAAGATTTTTCTTACAGATTAAATAGTGTGCGTTTCAGCTTTTTGAGATAAAGATTTCTAGAAGTAAGAGTATTTTTAATAAATCATGATGAGCTCAACTCACCTATAACAGAATTTTGCTATCAATAAATATGTTTCACAGTTCTTCAAGTATCTCTCCTCAACTCAGAATTATTACTCATTTTGATGAGAAATTTGTTGAAGAGAGACTGTTTTCTTGTCTGCTTGTTATAAATTATTGTATAACTGCTTAAATCATTCAAACTCTGATATTTCATTTTTTTGATTAATCAAAGATTGTATCTTATAGACTTAGTTGTCTATTCCATTTTGAAATAGTATAATTATATTATAATTTCTTTACTAATGGTTCCTATAATAGATATTTAATAAATAATAAAGTGAATAAGTGATAATAACACTATATTTTCTTTATTTGCTTCACTGGGAGATATGTACTAGATTATAAAAATATTGGGTGTATAGGTTACTAAAAAGATAAGTAGAGTGTTTCACCATAGGAGAATGTGTGAATGAAATTCATGATTTTCTGTTTCTGTGCATACAAAAATTGGGTAGACATTTAGTAATATGCTAAAATTTACTGACATACAAAGTACTGTCATGTATATTATTTTATACAGTAAGTAAATAAAATATACTGTTTGTGTTCCATATTCTTTGTTGCAATCCTGCCCTTGATGGGGTTGACTGACGGAGGGATGAAGGATGAGGTCTTTCCCCTCCAGCTCTGATCACGCGTCTGCCATTCTGTTCAGCCAGCAGTTCTGAGGTAAAGCGTCGGGTAAAAGGCTAGTAGATAGTCAGGCTTGTGAAAATATCTGCTTTATTTGGAGGACAAGACTGAAGCCTTTTAAAAGCCTCAGCATTCATTCCAGCCATAAAACCTCTTGCCTTCCACAGACCCTTACTTTTATTCCCCAGAATCAGGTACCACCCAATGGTGGGATCAGGTACAACCCAATGGTGGGAGCAGAATCAGGTACCACCCTAGGGTTTGAGCAGAATGCCAGGTCACACCCCAGGGTAGGGCACAATCACCGATCAGGGTAGGGTCAGTAGAATAATAATCCCAATGAAATGTTTATATACACAACAATTGTTATCCTCTTTTTATATATCAAATCATCATATAAAAGTAATTATTTAAATATTTTATTTGTGATGTCTATTATAGTTTAATTTTCATCACATCTTTTTCATCTGCTCAGTGAGATCTTATTTGCCTATTACTAAAATTTTTGGGATAAATTTGATATTTAGACGGTAATAGTTACAATTCTTTTTAATTTATTTATATTTATTTATTTATTTATTTATTTATTTATTTATTTATTTATTTATTTATTGGTTTTGGGGCTATACCCGGTGACGCTCAGGGGTTACTCCTGACTATGCGCTCAGAAGTCGCTCCTTTTTTTTTATATAAATATTTTTCTTTGGGTCACATTCTGGTGCTTAGGGGTTACTCCTGGCTCTGAGATTAGAAATCGCTCCTGGCAGGCTCAGGGGTCCATATGGGTGTCCAGGAATCAAATCGGGGTCCATCCAGTGTTGGTCATGTACAAAGCAAACGTCCCACCACCTGTGCTATTGCTCAGGCCTGGTAGCTATAATTCTTTTATAAAAATAAGGCTTTAGTTTTGGTACAACTTTATTAACTAAACTATAGACTCATTTAGATTTTTCAGGGTTTTATTTAACTAATATCCTTTTATGTTTAGAATTCCAGGATATTACAGCACATTACCTCTCCTTAGAGATTTGTGATTCTTTTTCACCTCATGTTCATTATGACTGATAATATGAAGAAAAATTGTCAATATTTTGTATAATTTTTTCTGAATATTTTTCATGATTAAGTAAGAATTATGAGTAGATGGGAAGAATATTCTAAGGTGCAGATCTATTTGAGTCATATAAATGTAGATGATATCAGCATGTTACTGATCCTGTTATTTACATAGAACTCTTTGTAGTGTATTTTCGTAAGATTGTTCTTTGCCTGCCGTTCCACCTGGAAGGTCTTTCTCCCATCTTCCTGTTTCACTAACTCTTCTTCCTTTTTTTGATTTTTGGGCCACACCCGGTGATGCTCAGGGGTTACTCCTGGCTATGCTCTCAGAAATCACTCCTAGCTTGGGGGACACCAGTGGATCGAACCACAGCCCCTGCATGAAAAGCAAAAGTCCTACTGCTGTGCCACTGCTCTGGCCCCACACCTAACTCTTCTTATGACATGTAAAACCACACCTGAATTACAGGTCCTTCCCCCAAGCTGAGGGTGGGGTTCTGGATAATAAAGAAAATGTACTGGCTATAGGGGAGAGAGAGAAGACACATGGGAGAGACAGAGCCTATCAGGAAAAGCACATGGCTTAAGAAGGAGAGGGTTAGGAGAGTGTGGCAAAAAAAATGGCATGAGAGACTCAGAGAGAAAGCTGTGAGGAATAAAGCTAGCTGATTCCAATGAATATCTTTTCTGACGGCTGTGTATATTATTGCTCTGTCACTACTATCCTTTATCAGACTCATCAGCTCCTTGAGGGGTTAGAAACATGGTTCCTTGAGTGGCCTCAGCCAACTCGTGGGCTTTCTATATTTTTATTTTTATTCTACAGATACTACTGATCATGTAACTAGTGTATAGATATGGTTTACTTTATCAGTCTTCAGTGAATCTTGGCCATAACAAGTTACTGTATCATATTGTATTTTTTCTATTTTTCTTCTGTATTTATTTGAAATTCATCGACTCTACTCATTTAATATTTTGTTCATGTCATCAAGGACTCTTAAATATTTTATTCTTTGGATTTTAATATAATTACTATATTTTGTTTGGTAGTTTAACTTGTTTTAGCTAGAGTCAGCTCTTTTACGGGTAGTTTGACTCTTGTCTCTAACAAATCCTCCATTCTTTCCCTTGCATTTCTTTGCTCTGGCCCTCTATGATGTTCATTTTATATTTCCCCTTCCCTAGTCCTTGAATCTTCAGCTTCTCTGGGGAGCCTATACTATTTTTGTTGACATGGTATTTAGAAACTAACATCTGAGAACCAGATGTATTAAATGCTATCAAGGTGGCATTGATATACTCTGCTTTCTCAGCAGACAGACAATGGAAGTGGGCTTAATACAACTTGTATCTCAATGAAAGTGGTAAACAGACTTGTTTTTTACTCCTCATTTCTTCTGACACTTAGTGATTATTACATGATACAATAGAGATTCTCCATTTTTTCTGTGAGTTCATATTAAATACACTGATTGCTAGCAGGAATTCCATTTCATAAGTACCTAAATTCTAACGAACCCCCAAAAGACAATTGCATTTATATCACCTTTCTGAGTTCACATACATATTTATGACTTTTTTCTGATTGTCCTTGCAAAAATCTAATGGTGTTACAACTCCAGTTAGTCAATGACAAAACTTCCACATAATGTATGGACTCATTCCTTCTTCTTTTCTCTACAACATTCATCTAGTCATTTAAGTTAGACTCTCCCCCAGCTTAACTATCCTATCAGTCATGAACTCTTACTAGTTTTCCTTGCTGAATTTAATTTGCATTAATTTCTTTCTCTTAATTTTTTATCTTGATATTACTAAGAAATATAATGCCTTGTATTGGGAGAATTGCCCATTACCTAATGTGTCTTATTTAAGTAGCCTCCACTTCAATGTACATGCCAAATCATTTCTCTCAATGCTCAGGCAGAAATTGCCCCATGTGATTTCTCTGCTTAAATGTTCTTGAACAAGTCCCCATTATTTACTGAAATAAATCTAGCTTCCTTAAAATACCGCATAAAACACTCTAAACTTCTCTCTTCTCAAAAGGACTGAATGCTGTGGTTTGGGCTATTTCTGTTTCTTTGTGCCTTTGTACATCTGTTTATTGCATCCTTCTAGCAGGAGGAATGCTTTTCTCTCTTTTCATTTTTTGCACCTAACATACCCAACATCACACATTTCTTTAAAATCTGTGTAGGCAATTAATAGCTGATATGATTTGATTTAATAATTTGACTTTTCATTTATAGATTCTTCTTTATAAGTGTGTGAATGCACATTTTTCTGCTTTTCAGAAATTTTGTTTATGTCTTGACAAGTATTTCACTGTTCTACATATAGATCCTGTTGCAAGTTTGCCATGGGAAATAATATCAACTTTCCACAAAATGGCAGTAAATTTTTTAAATTGCCACAATCATGCTTAAGAATAGAATAAATTCTACTAAAGCACAGATTCGACAACACTGAAAAAAGGAGAGCCAAGCTGGAAGCACCAAATTTTAATGTGTCGGCCACTGTGGCAGGCAGGGAGTAGGGGAGGTTGGTTGAGATTGGGGTATAACTGATTATACCCCGTCACTGGTGATAGGCGTTGACATTGGTGGTTTTGAAATATTATATGCCTTAAACTCAACTACAAAACTTTGTAAACCTGGGTTAGTTAATTAAAACATTTTTAAAAAACTGGGATAAATTCTGAAACATAGTATATATTCAGTGAATGATTAGAATCAGTGATACTTGGAGATTTTAGACTGAGAGTTAAAACTTTTTGTATGATATAGTTTTAAATTTTGTGTGAAATTAGAAGGAAGAATGTTGATGACATTTAAATCAAATGAGATTTAAAAAAAATTACCAGGGACTGGTGAGGTGGCGCTAGAGGTAAGGTGTCTGCCTTGCAAGGAAGGACCACGGTTTGATCCTCCGGCTTCCCATATGGTGCCCCCAAGCCAGGGACAATTTCTGAGTGTTTAGCCAGGAGTAACCCCTGAGTATCAAACAGTTGTGCCCCCCCCAAAAAATCCATAAAAAATTACCAAACTGTCTTTTTTGTTTGTTTGTTTTTGGTTTTGGTTTTTGGGTCACACCCAGCAGCACTCAAGCATTACTCCTGGCTCTATGCTCAGAAATCGCTCCTGACAGGCTCTGGGGACCATATGGGATGCGAGAATTTGAACCACTTTCCTTCTGCATGCATGACAAACACCCTACCTCCATGCTGTCTCTCTGGTCCCAAGACTTATTTTTTTAAACTTCTTTCTTTTCTTTATTAAATTCATTTAAATTTTTATTAATATAAAAGACTTGACTTCTGATCTGTTCCAACATTACTGAACATATCATTTGAAAATGTTCCTTAAATATCTGAGAAAGTATATTATCTGTGAAATGAATGAAAGCAATAGTCTTCTTACAGAAATATTGTGAAAGATAAATTAAGTAAACTAAATATTTAACAGTAAAACGAAGCAAAGTGTGTAGCTACTCATATTGCATTATCATATTACCCATGTTTATATTTTACTTTTGAATTACTTTTGCATAATGTCAACACTTAGAATATATGAACTATTTTAATTCTAGTACAGATATTTATGTATTATATTATCTATTATATCCATTTCTCTAGACATTGTTTTGTGAAGCTGAGCATGAGTCACTCTCAAGGATTATTTCTTCCTGAAAAATGTAGTATTTCCATATTGAAATGTCATTCTTTTAGTTCTTAGCCTTTAGAAAGAGTTATGTTTCTAAAAATATAGTGATATACATAATGTTTCATAATCATATTATTTGTATTCTTTGTAGATATATAAAATAATTATAAAAATTATTTAGAATCATGCTTTTAAAAAAATCTTTATTTAAGCACCTTGATTACAAACATGATTGTAGTTGGGTTTCAGTCATGAAAAGAACATCCCCTTTCGCCAGTGCAACATTCCCATCACCATTGTCCCCCATCTCCTCTCACCTGTATTCGAGACAGGCATTCTATTTCTCTTACTCATTGACATTGTCATGATAGTTGTGAGTGTAGTTATTTCTCTAACTGCACTCACCACTCTTTTGGTGAGCTTCATATCGTGAGCTGGTCCTTCCAATGCTCATCTCTCTTGTCTCTGGGCATTATTACAATAATGTTTTTTTTATTTTTCTTAAAACTCATAGATGATTGAGACTATCCTGTATCTATCTCTCTCCCTCTGACTTATTGCACTTAGCATAATAATTTTTATGACCATCCATGTATAGGGAAATTTCATGACTTCATCTCTCCTGACAATTGTATAATATTCCATTGTGTATATGTTCCACAGTTTCTTTAGCCATTCATCTGTTGTAGGGCATATGGGTTGTTTCCAGACTGGCTATTATAAATAGCATTGCAATGAATTTAGATGTGAGGAAGGCATCTTTGTATTGCGTTTTTGTGTTCCTAGGGTATATCCCTGTGAGTGGTGTAGCTGGATCATATAGGAGCTTAATTTCCAGTTCTTTAAATAATCTTCATAATGCTTTCAATAAAGGCTGGACTAGATGGCAATCCCACCAGCAGTGAATGAAAGTTCCTTTCTTCCATATCCCCACCAGCACTGATTGTTCTTGTTCTTTGTGATATGTGCCAGTCTCTGATGTGTGAGATGAAAACTGGTTGTTGTTTTGATTTGTATCTCCCTGATGATTAGTGATGTGGAGCATTTTTTCATGTGCCTTTTCCCAATAATATTTTTTCTTTGAGAAATTGTCTATCATTCTCCCCATTTTTTGATGGGGTTATTTTTTTTTTTTTTTGGTTAAGTTTAGTTAGTAGACTTGTATATCTTAGACAGTAGCCTCTTATCTGAATGGTATTGTGTGAATAGTTTTTCTTCTGATAATGGCCTTTCTATCCTAGTCACTATTTTCTTTGAGATGCAAAAGCTTCACAGTTCAGTATAGTCCCATGTTTTTATCTCTGCTTCCCCTTGTTTGGGCAGTGCTTTCCTCCTTGAAGATGCCTTTAGTTTCAGTGTCATGCTGTGTTTTACCAACATGGTGTTCTATATACTATACGGGTTCAGGTCTGATATCAAGGTCTTTAATCTACTTGGATCTGACATTTTCTGCAGGGTGTTAGTTGGAGGTCTGAGTTTGCTTTTTGGCATGTGTCTGACCAATTGTCCAGCACCACTTGTAAAAGAGGCTTTCCTTGCTCCATTTTGCATGTCTTGCCCCTTTATCAAAGATTAGTTGATTTTATGTCTGGGGTGGAATCATGCTTTTAATGTATTTACTTTTTATTGTATGAGACTCATATAGCAGTGCTAAGGTATTACCTGAACCATATCAACCTGTGCTGGTGGGGAGCATATGGTGCTATGAAGTGAATCCAGCATTTTGTGTATGGCAGGCATGTTCACTGCCACAGTATCTGACCACTGTAATAATGCTTTTAAATTATTTTCTAATAATTGTATTCTATTTTAATTGTTAGATAATTTTGAAAATATATTAATGTTCTAACCAACAGAAGCTTGCATTTCAGTGCATTTCTGTGTCATCACCATTAGAAAGTCATTTTCAATGAGACTTTTTTTTTTGAAGAATGATAGCAGTACATTTTATCCTCAGTAATTCACATGAACAAAGGAAAACAAGACACATACAATAAGTTTGTAGTTATTCACATGAACAAAGGACAACAGGACGCATACAATAAGAGTTTGTAGTTATCCTTAAACTGTTTATACTTGGCTTTAAAATGCATTTGAAAGTATTGAAAAATAGTAATACTTCTAAAATTATATGTAATTAGGTAGATATTTGATTCTATCTGTATGTCTTAAATATCTGAAAATATTAGGGATTCTATCAACTTTTTGATTCTCAGTCACAAGCTTCACAGGATCAACAAATGTCCATTGCTACTTGCCACTGATGGTCATTATCGACGTAGCAACTGTTTTGGCAAGAATGAATCTGAGTTTGGACATTTAGCTTTTTAAAAATCATTGCTGACTTTAATTTTTTACTGCAATAATCATTTTCTACTTGAATTTGGAGGATGCCTAAACTATGCATTATCTCTAGTACCCTGTTGGAAACACTTCTTATATAGATTATAAAATATATTAATTTAGAAGTGATTGCTGATCTAATATTTTTTAAAACTGAGAAAGAATTTTATTTAATAATACATTTAAACAATATGATTACAAAATTGTTCATACTTGAGTTTCAGTCGTAGACTGTACACCACCCTTCATCAGTGCAATTTTCCTGCCACCACTGACCCTAGTTTCCCTGCCATCTACCCATCCCAATGCCTGTCTCTTCTCTCTCCCTTTCTCTCTCTCTCTTTTTATTTTATGGTACAGTGGTTGGGACTATCATTAATTGTTATTTAAAGGGTACCATGCATGTCTCATTATCCATTTTTAACATCCTATTCTTGTGGCTACAACTACCATAGTCATAGTGAACCCTTCTCTACCATAACGACACTTATCCACTACTGTGGCAAGCTTTGTACCATTTGCTGGTCCTCCTGGCACTTATCTCAATTGTCTCTATTATTACCTAGCTATCTTTCATTTTTCTGATATTTCTCTTATGAGTGAGATTATTCTATATTATCCTTCTTCCTCTGATTCATTTAATTCATCAGAAATGTCCATCCACGTATAAGCAAATTTCATGACTTCATTTTTCTTAATGACTGCAGAGTATTCCTTTGTGTAGATATACCATTGTTTCTTAAGCCAGTCATTGAACTGTCAGACACCTGGGTTGTTAACAGATTCTGTTTATTGGAAATAGTGCTGCAATGAGCATAGGAGTGTAGAGGACATATTTTATTTTGTTTTTATTTTCCTAGGATATATCATGAAGAGTAGTATTATTAGAAGCTAGGAGATCAATTCTAGCTCAATTTCTAGTATTTTGGGGAATATTCATATTGTTTTCCTGAAAGGCAAGACTAATTAGCATTCCTAAAAACAGCAAATGAGAATCCCTTTCTCCCCACATACAGAACAGCACTAGTTTTTCTTGTTCTTTGTGATATGTGCCAGACTCTGTGGTGTGAGATGGTATTTTATTGTTGTTTTGATTTGCACTGATGACTAGGGATGTGAAGAATTTTTTATGAGCCTTTAGGCCATCGGTACTTCTTTATTGAAGAAATGTCTGTTAATTTCTTCTCCCCATTTTCAGATGGGGTTAGATTATATTTTTTGTTAAGTTCTGTCAGTATCATTTATATCTTAGATATTAATCTCTTATCAGATGGGTATTAAGTGAATAGTTTCTCCCATCCCATGGGTAGTCAGTACTGTTTCTTTTAAAGTACAGAAGCTTATAAATTTTATGTAATCCATTTGTTTATCTCTGCTTTCACTTTCTTGGACAATGGTGTTTCAATCTTGAAGATACCTTTGTTTTAGTTTTGGTGGGCACTTTTGTTTGTTTTGTTTTGGGCCACACCCGGTGGCACTCAGGGGTTACTCCTGGCTCTGCTCTCAGGAATCATATTAGTGAAGATCAGGGGACCTTATGAAATGCTGAGAATAGAACCCAAATATGTCCCAATCAGCGAATGCCCTCCTGATGTGCTGTCACTACAGCCACCCCAAAGATAACTATAGTTTTAACGTCATGGAGTGTTTTGTCTATATTTTCTTATATGTACTTGATGATTTCAGGTTTGATGTCAAGGTCTTTAATCCATTTTTTGACCTTTGTGCATAGTGTTCAATAGAGATCTGAGTTCACTTTTTTGCTTGTGTTTAACCAATTATCCCAACATCACTTGTTAAAGAGGCTTTCCTTGCTCCATTTTGCATTTCTTGCCCCTTTATCAAAGATTAATTGATTGTATACCTGAGAGTCAGTCTCAGAATACTTAAGTATATTCCATTGATCAGGGGGTCTGTCTGTTAGAATAGAAAGGTCTTTTAGTGCTATTGCGTATTGTGTAGTTTAAAGTTTGAGAAAGTGATGCCTCCCATCTTGTTTTTTCCAAGGGTCATTTTCATAAATTCTTGGATATTGTTCCAGAAGAATTTCAAGAGTGTTTTGTACACTTCTTTGAAAAATGTCCTGGGTATTCTTTCAAAGATTGCATTAAATCTGGATGATGCAAAGTATTGCCCTTTTTTTTTTTTTTTTTTGGTTTTTGGGTCACACCCGGCAGTGCTCAGGGGTTACTCCTGGCTCCATGCTCAGAAATTGCTCCTGGCATGCACGGGGGACCATATGGGGCACCGGGATTCGAACCGATGACCTTTTGCATGAAAGGCAAACGCCTTACCTCCATGCTATCTCCCTTGCCCCAAGTATTGCCATTTTAATGCTAATCTTCTCAATCCATGAGCAGGGTATATGTCTCCTTTCCTGTGTTTTCTTTTATTTCTCGAAGAAGTGTGTTATAGTTTTCTTTGAATAGATTTTTCACCCCTTATTTAAGTTGACTTTGAGATACTTTTAAAATTGAGAAATTTTATGTTGAAATTAAGGTACAACAAAAAGATTTTTCCACACAATGCTATTTGTCTTTATAAAGAGAAACTTTATGGAAATTATATTTATGTATAACTTCCAATTGAAAATATTTAAAAACAAAAATCACTATTTCTTAAATTATTATCTAAAACATACCCCCTAATGTATAATGTAGGTGTCCCACTATCTTCCCAGATTATTTTTATTTAATAGTGGGGAAAAGAATCAGGTAAATGTGACACAGTCAGGAAAAACAATTTTCTGTTGTTGATTTTGCTGTTGGGAATAGGAGGTTGGAGGTGTGTGGAGGGTTAGGCCTCAGCTGTGTTCAGGGATCACTGCTGTTGATGCTTGGGGCACCATATCAGGCTGGGATTTTATTGGCCATAATTAAAGATAGTTGCCTCAATCTCTTGTAGTATTTTTCTGACCTAACAGAATCAGCTTTTCTTTTTGTTAACGACATTAAATAGTTCCCATTATATTTTAAACATGGACAGCCTGCTTTCAAGATTCAGCAAGGTATGTGGAAATGAGAAAATATAACCCAAAAGAAACATGAGAACACAAAAAAAAACAGTAGACTTAAATATCAGAGATTAAATCATACATATTAAATTGTTAGAAACATAGATACATTGCTTTTCTCAGAATTTTTTATTTTAAAAATCTAGTTATCATTCAAAATGAGGAAATTATTATTAAATTAGAATATTTTAGCATTATTAAATATGGTGAATATGGTTAATGCTAATTATGATTGTTACTTTTTATGCTTTGCACTATAATTGGACATTGTTGTAATACATAGTATGCACACATGAAGCTTAAAACTCTGAAGCAGGATGTTAGACTAGAAACAAACTCTCAGATGCTCAAATTTTCATGAGTTATACAGATAACAGTCGCCATTCAGGTGGGAGCTATTAAACAATCAATGATTTTTTTTTAGAGTAATAGGACCTTGAATTAGTATATGAAAATAGAAACACTGCCAAGACAGAACAGTGAAATGTTGATTGTTTTTTGCATATAAAACATTTTGAACCTAAATAAACTTATAAACTTTATAAAAATTTATCTATTGACATTTATAAATATAGGTGACATGAATATTTATAGGCAGGACACTGTTTTTAGCTGCATAACCACTAAAGCAGAAGCATCTTCTAAAAAACAGTCTGTCCTGTTGCAATTCAGCCCTTGATGAGGCTGACTGATGGAGGGATGGAGGATGAGGTCTTTCTCCTCCAGCACCGAGCACACGTCTGTCACCCTGTTCAGCCAGCGGTTCTGAGGTGAATGCGGCGGGTATAAAGCTAACATGCAGTAGGCTTCAGAAGATAACAGCTTTATTCAGTGGACATGACTGAAGCTAAAAGCCCCAGAATCAGCCCTTGAAAAAACCCCTGCCTTCCACAGACCCTTGCTTTTATACATCAGAATCAGGTGCCACCCTAGGGTGGGAGCAGAATGTCAGGTCACACCCTAGGGTAGGACACAATCACGGATCACAGTAGGATCAATAACATAATAATTTCATGCAAATGTTTACATACACATATCCTATAGGACTTATACAAACCTTTACCTAAATATGCTTACTTTTTCATAATTATTAATCTTCGCTTTATTCAAATGTTTATGATTTATGATGACTAGAATAGCTGACAAAATCTGCATAATATACTAAGCAGTTAACTGAATGTTTTAAGAGAGTCAAATTTAAAATACTTCATGGAAGGTAGGGAGGGATTTTGCCTTGTATGCAGCTATTCTGGGTTTAATCCCTGGCATTCCATATGGCTCCCTGAATCTGTTTGGAGTAGTTTTTGAGCACAGAGCCAGGAGTAATCCCTCAGTACTACCAAGTATGGCCCAAAAACAAAAACAAAGGAAAAAAATGCTTCCTCTTAATCAACATT
>PVKC010012340.1:0-23847 GCA_004027635.1 Crocidura indochinensis
GAAGGAAGATAAAGAAAGAAACAAACAAAGAAACAAAGTAACAACGAAAGAAAGAAAAGAAATTGGGCTTCGATAAGACCCAACAAGTGTTGTGTGGCCCAAAACACAATGCAGAAAGGCATCTGCGCTCCTTTGTTCATCACAACACTATTCACAATTGTCAGAATCTTGAAACAACCTATGATCCAAAAACCAGAGGAGTGGATAAAGAAACACTGGTACGCTTATACAATGAATATTATACTGTCTCAGGGAAAAACATAATTCGTTCATGACCATGGAGTGTACCATGCTGAATGAAATAAGATAGGAGAAGGATAGACCTAGAATAATAGCAATCATTTGTGGCATTACTAAAAAAAAACACATAGTGTGGAAATAATACCCCAAAACAATAGAATTGAGGGTTAAGAGGACTGATCCTTAGTGGAAAGCTTTCCACTCCTGAGTGAGTAGTAGGAGGATCAGAATAGAGAAAGGATCGCTATGACAATAATAATGGGAGATGATCACTCTTTAAGAAGTGGTTGCAAAAAGGAGGCAAAGTGATAAATACTGCAAATTACAGAACCTAAAAGCAAGAAAAGAAAAGGAATATCTGCCATAGAGGTAGGTGGGTGTTGGGGTGTGGAAAGAATCTCAGGACATAGTTAGATGGAAGTTGATATTGGTGAAGGGACAAGTGTTCAAATATTATATGACTGAAACTTAATTATGAACAACTTTGTTACCCTGTTCCTCAGATTAATTTAAATAAAAATATAAACAACAAATACTAAGTATGAGAACTCAAATTTGTGCCAGTTGGGCAAAATTATTTAAATGAATGATAAAAGATGATCTCTATTAAAAAGAAAGTATGTTTACTTGAGGATGGAGCATAATCTTTCCACATAGCCTTAGTTTAGAAATTATAGATTAAAATATGACCATTAAAAGTACCTACTTCTGTCATTTACAGAATGTCTATTATTTACCAGAGGGGTAAAAAAAATAGGGGACAGTGATAACTGCAAATCCACTACAGTTGATAGGGATAAGTAATGTTCAGTGTAATGTCTTTCAATCCTCTTATGTTCTTAAACACATGACTTTGGAGGAATGCCACAAAACAGCAGCTTCACTGCACTAAATTTACTTATTTATTTTCACTCTAAACTATGATTAAGGCATTTTTAGGAGTTTTGTATATTCCAAGGAATAACAAGGTATGCTATTTTGTTTGTTTGTTTTTGTTTTCAGAACATAGGATTTTACTACAAATAATATTGGAAAGTTCAGCTATTATAATGCTGACAGGAGATCCAAGAATCTACTAACCATACTAATTATAGGTACCTCACTCATCCTTAATTTATATTCTAATTCTGAACACACACACCTTCCTTATTTTCAGAAGAATTGATATTGTAAGCTATGATCTCCAGAACCCTACCACCAAAGTAAACCTTCTACCCCCAGGCATCCCCACATTTTTTCATGATTATAAGTACATATTTTAAAGTTATTTATAAACTTTCTAAGTTCTCTTTTACTATATATATATTGTATTTTTATATTTTAATTTAAGTTACCAGCCTGAAATGTTGTCCCTTGTTCATATCAAGCAACACATTCTTAGCTGAATGAAAACTGGTATACACCACATTGATATGTTTTTGCATCATTGTCCTAATTGTCAACTAATGTCAAATGATATTACTATAATGACATATTTCTGGGTCAGATTGCATAGAGAGGCTTCATATTCTCTGTTGTATTTTAATTTTCATTTCTCTGTTGACAACTTTCTCAAATATTATGAGCAAGCTTAATTTTATCCTAGTAAGTTTTGGATTTATAGGATGACATATATAAATAGTTTGATCACAATTCCACCTACTCTTTGGCCTATGAAATTGTCTAAATTTATTAATAAGCCTTTAATGTAAAATTTTTTAATTTATGGAAGGATAAATGTCTATCAGACACCATTGAAATCACTCAGAATAACTAGTATTTCAATATTAGCAGATTCTAAATTCAGTCTTCTTAAAGAACTCTGTCATGGATTGAATGCATTTTTCTAACCCCAAATGTGATGGTATTATGAATTACTGATGGTATTTGGGGCCTTTAGGAAGGAATAATAGTAAGATTGAGATCATGAGGGATTAGTTGTAAAATACCTATGAAGGACTGGTTATTAAAAAAGGGCCTAGGAGGGGCCCAGGAGATAGCATGGAGGTAAGGCGTTTGCCTTTCATGCAAAAGGTCATCGGTTCGAATCCCGGTGCCCCATATGGTCCCCCGTGCCTGCCAGGAGCAATTTCTGAGCATGGAGCCAGGAGTAACCCCTGAGCGCTGCCGGGTGTGGCCCAAAAAAAAAGGGTCTAGGAGAACTGGCCTCTCAGTCCTTTCTCATTTTCACTTTGTCCTCACTAACATGCCTATATGTGTAGCTGGGGCCCTTCGAAGACAGGTTTGGACCCCATTGAGATTACCACTTTAGCAAGGCAGACTCCCTTGTTGTTGACTGGGAGCACCCTGTTGGTTGAGGCACCCTCTCCGGCATCTGGGAGAGTTGAGTCCTGATAGAACAAACACCTGGCATGTCACAAGGGAGCTCACTTTCTGTGCTCTTTCATTCACTTAAATCATATTTCTCCTATGTCACTTACATCATGCTCCCTAAGTAACACAAGTCATGTTCACCTAGTCACATAGGTCATATTTCTCGGTCACATAGTCAAATCCCCCTGGTAACATAGGTCAGGTCCACAGACCTGACATGCTGTACATATACCTGGTTAGTGAGGCCCTTTGATTCCTTTTATCAGAGTTCCCACACAGGCAAATCCTTTTAATTGTGTGACTGTTTAAAAACTCCTGCTCCCTGTTAATAAAGGGTAGTCATCATTATCTTACTACAGTGGCTCTAGAAGTTCTTTCTTTGTACACCTCTGACCCCTGCTTTCCATCCTACTTTAGGCTGGCCAGAGTAAGGTCATGAACTTGCTCAGGATCTAACATCCCAGACCTTTATCCGTTACATCTAATAAATATGTTATGTTATAACATCTTATAACATATATGGAAAGGAGGTTGTGTGCTCAGATACCATGAAGGTAACTAGGACCAAGGAAAAAAATCTTATATAAAATCCATGATGGGCACTTGTCTTTGATGTTCAGCTTCTTAACTGTGTGAGAAAATATGCCTATTGTTTAACATACAACCACCTTCTTGGTTTCTATGATACAGTTTTCTTTAATTCATTTTTTCTCTTTGATCTTCTATGTTCATTGCGTTATATCTTCTTTATTTTTTAAAAAGTGTTCTCTATATTTCTCCACTTTCTTTTTTACTTATGTCATGAACAAATTTTGAAAAATAAAATTTATATCTTGAATATATTCTGAAATGTATCTTTGACTCAATCTTGGATTAGACCATCTTTGGTGCATTTTTGAAATTATATGCCTATGACTAAGTCTTTCTTGAATACCTTAATAACATTTTCACTTGTTAAGTTTGAAACTCAATGTTTACAACAGTTTCCCAATTCAAAGTGTATCATCCCTTTTTCTTTTTTAGGAAAATGTACACTTATAGATAATCTAGATCAGTGGTCCTCAAACTATGGCCTGTGGGCCACATATTGTATTTGTTCCCATTTTGTTTCTTCACATCAAAATAAGATGTATGCAGTGTGCATAGGAATTTGTTTGTAATTTTTGTTTTTACTATAGTCTGGCCCGCCAATGGTCTGAGGAACAGTGAACTGGGCTCCTGTTTAAAAAGCTTGAGGACCCCTGATCTAGATGAAGTAATAAAGTTATGCTCTATTTTTTTTTTATTTTCCAAGTCCTCTACTTCAGTTGTCAATGAATCAAGTTATTCTACTAATTTCATAGGCAAGTATTGGGTTTAATTTCCATTTTAATACACTAATAAAAATATACCAAAGCTTAGTTTTAATCTACAATTTGGATTATTATAACTTCTACTAACAAGTTTTCCTATTTTCAATATTTCTACATAAGGATTATATATGAAACTTCAGAAATTGTCATTGTATATGTGGACTTATATTGAAAAGTACTTAAGGGAGCCAGGAGGTGGCGCAGGAGGTAAGGTGCCTGCTGCCTTGCCTATGCTATCCTAGGACGGACCATGATTCGATCCCCCGGTTCCCATATGGTCCCCCAGCCTGCCAGGAGCGACTTCTGAGCGCATAGCCAGGAGTAACCCCTGAGTGTCACTGGGTGTGGCCCAAAAACCCAAAAAAAAAAATAAGAAAAGTACTTAAGCTTTTCTATGCATGATCATTCTTTATAATCTGTCATACTTCTGCATTTACAAATTTACCTAAAAATTAAATATCAAGATAAACTCAAGTAACCTAGGTGCACTTGGTTTATATTAATGCTGTAGTCTAATTGTGACATAACATTTATGAATCTTCATTTGCATTATTATTTTTGTTTGTGTTTTGGGGGTCACACTCTGGTACTCAGGAGTTACCCCTACCTCTATGCTCAGGAGTTGTCCCTGACAAGCTCGGAGGACCATATGGGATGCCAGGATTCGAACCACCATCCTGCCTGCAAGGCAAACGCCCTACTGTTGTGCTATCTCTCTGGCCCCCATTTATATTATTTTTTATATCTAAAATGGTCCTACTGCATCAAATAATTTAAGCTGAATTTTAACAAATTTTAATAATATAATTAAATTTAATAGCATAATTAAATCTATTATTCAATAAAAATAAAATTTTTCAGAATAAGTCCAAATGTTTCTTAAATCTATTCCAATCCTTCTTCAGCTATTACTTAACTTCATTCTTCTGCACATACAATATATTATAATCTTTTTGTTTTGTTTGTTTTGGTTTTTGTTTTTTTGGGGCCACACCCGGTGACACTCAGAGGTTACTCCTGGCTATGCGCTCAGAGGTCGCTCCTGGCTTGGGTGACCATATGGGACGCCGGGGGATCGAAACGCTGTCCGTCCTAGGCTAGAGCTGGCAAGGCAGACACCTTACCTCTAGTGTCACCATGCCAGCCCCACAATACATTATATTCTAACAATTACTTACCATTTACTATATTTAATATGTGTAGTGTATTTTAGTACATTTTAAATCGTCCCCTTTACTCTATTCCAATATTGGTGAAATAAGTGCTTGATTTATAGTTTTTTTATTTCTGATAATATCTAATAGAAATATAATGACCTTAGTACTTTTATGCTTCCTGTTTAAACAATGATAGAATGAATAAACTGTAAATGGCAGGGCCCGGAGAGATAGCACAGTGGCGTTTGCCTTGCAAGCAGCTGATCCAGGACCAAAGGTGGTTGGTTCGATTCCTGGTGTCCCATATGGTCCCCCGTGCCTGCCAGGAACTATTTATGAGCAGACAGCCAGGAGTAACCCCTGAGCACAGTCGGGTGTGGCCCAAAAACCAAAGGAAAAAAAACTGTAAATGGCAACATACATTTGCTACTATAAAATAGCAAACTTCTATGACAAGTAGTTAATTAACCTTCTGATATTTACTATAGAATCTAGTAAAGAATATTCACTTTTAAAGTCTTTAATAAAATGATCAAAGGAAGATCATTCCAAATGACATATTTTCTCATTGACAAGCTAAAAACGTTAATGATTTCTTTCAACTAAATATGTTATCTCTATTTGTGTATCTGTTGGCTCGCTTTCAGGTTTCCTTCCATAATCCAAGGAGGAAAGATAAATTAAAATGCTTGCCCATGGCATAGTCACTAATTCTCTGGAATTATTTATTTCTTTTCATGGACAAAAATGTTTCTAATATACCAAGGCTAATATTTATTCACAAGACTAGTCTATTAAATGCTTCTTTTAGCTCAGAAATTCAATAAAACATATTCAAATGTTTAAGAAATAATCACAGAAACTTAAAAAATACCCTAACCACTTGAGATCTGTTTCAAGATTACTTACTTTTGATTTAAAAAAAAAGCCCTTTATGTGGTTGTTAATACATTTTAGTTTTCCATGGTGTGCATGTAGTCATGAGTGTCTTATTGGGACTGGAACAAGCTCAAGAGCTACTGAAATGACTTAACATACAGAAATCTGTGTTCCATTGGAGCACCATATGGCCCCTGAAGCTCCACTTGGATCAATCATACCAAAAGTTGTTCCTTACCACTGCTGGGTGTGCTGTCTCCACCAAAAAAAAATGTTTATTGTCACATTTTTACCATATTACATCACATTATTTGATATCCACTGTGGGTATTTATCTTTAAAGTAACTAGAAATGTTAGTTGGATTTAGTCATTGAATTTTTTATTTTTAAAGAAAGCATGTAATTTACATAAAGTCTTAAATTTCCATTTGGATTATATTGACTCATTTTGCTTTAAAGTGATGTGATAATTTGGTTTTAAGTAATTTACTCATTTAAAAATGTGACTTTCTCTTTCTGCTTGGCCAATATAGTGTTAAAAATAATTTAACAACGTATTTATACTAAATTAAGCCCAACTATTTTTCCACTTAAGTTTATTAATTTATTAATCAATAAAAAGAAAAAACATCAAAGATAACTATATCATTCAGTTACTCCTAAACTGTAAGATTGTGTTTGAAAGAACTTCTAGCTGTGTGTGACTCTGCTCACCCAAGCATCCAATTTATTGTGTAAGCGCTTCCTAAAAACCATTTCCTAAATCATAAACCAAGTGCCCTAACAGAATTGTGTCAGATATTTGGCAATGAATAAAGGAAAAAGTTGAAGTGAACATCACAAACACACATAGTCCTCCTGTATTCTCCGAAACAGGCAGTTTTGAGAATGTAGTTGGATTTGCAACTCTTTTTAATAATATTCAAACTGATAGACCAGTTGGAATCACTTCATTACAGCATCTGTTCTATGTTTATAGCCACATATGCAGACTGCTGAACACCCTCAGTGCACCATAAATGTAGGAATCACACATCTAGGCTGCTAATAAACTCATTGTGTGATGTGTTCTCCAGAGTTTTCAGCCCTGGGCAAAACTCTTTGGATTTTTGTTGTTTTTTCAGAAATATTATATTCTTTGTGGGGCTTGAAACTTTGAATACAGCATGGGAAAGCAGGGCAAAAAGTTAAAACATAGGGGCTAAGTTTTAAAATCATCATCCTACAAAAAAAAAAACAATAGAAGAAAAAATGATTAAATGTTGTTTTCTATAGAAGTTTAGGCTTAAATATTCTCTATTGGACATTTGTTAGAGAATTAATTAATGAATTAAGCATTCTAAGATAACTGTATTAGTAAATTAGGATTTACCACTATAACAATTATAGTAGTTGGTAAATTATATATAACAATTAGCAATGCATCAGTTGGTGAAGCAACACTTCTTTTATAACCAACCCAGTTTAAATCAAGCTAACTTTTCTATCAAACTCCTGATCCCAAATGACATTAATATCTAAACTCATAATGCTGAAGGAAATGATCTTAGTTCATAAAAAAATACCAGAAAATAAATTGCCTGACTACAGCAGATGTACTAAACATTGTAGAAATATCATCAGCTTATCATAGCAGTTATGTTATATACATATATATATGTATATATATATATATATGCCTTAGTCTTGGCTCTCTTGACAGGTGTTCAGTTTGGGGAGTGGAGATTTTGTACAATGGGTTAGGTACTTATTTTGCATGTTCTGACCTGGATTCAATATGGCATATCTAGCATCCCATATGCTCCTCCACCACTAAAAACAATAGTGATCCTTAAGTGCAGAGCCAGGAAAAAGCCCTGAGTACCACAAGATGCAATAAAAATAAATAAATAAAAATTTAGAAAAACAAACAAAAAGTTTCCCAATATTGTCTATAGATAGAATCATTAGAAGTGCTTTTAAAAATGACTATTCCTGGGTCCAAATAAGTCTTGTTCACTAGCTTCTCTCTTTTCACTGAATGAACAAAAGTACTGTTTTCATAAATGACCCATGGCCAAAATACTAGTTTCTGAAACCATAATAATGGCAGACCAGTTATAAACATGGAGCTGGATATGGGAATGGACTTTATCCACATGAGATATTTAAAGAACATGCTTTCATATCTACAGATATTTAAAATTTTGTTGTCTATTTTACAAACATTTAAGAGTTATGTTTTCTTTCTATTGTGCTTTCTTCTTGTAATCCTTCCCTCTAATGAAAATGTTACAGTGCCATTTATATCTGGATTCTGACTATGCTCTATTTTTTTTACTCATGTCATGACACTCTTGCTTTCATGCTTGTTTATAATTTCCTGCCAGGAAAAGTACTGAGAGGATATCTGTTAGCTTAAAAATCTATCACAAGATGAAAAAGTGATGAGCTAATTTTTTGATCATCTTATAAGAAATTCAAAAATGATACAGCAGCAAGTATGAATAAAATTTTGGCTTATTTTGCTATAATTTTAGAAATGTCTTTACCTACAATGATAGTTCTATAGATTTAAAGTACATTTCTTAATGTTCTTTTATCTTATAAATAAGCTAATTATATTACAAAAATAATTATTTCTTAAAAATTATTTCTGTAAATATAAATGTAAATATAAAAATTAAGATGTTGCCAACCAAAATTCTATATTAGAACAACCTATGTTCTCCAAAATATGTCTACAAGTCACTACTGAGCACAGTCTTAAATAGTCTTGAACAGCACTGAGGATGGTCAACTTCCATCCCAAATATTTATACCTACAGTGCTTTTGACAAGTAAAGGTGCAAAACCTTAAAGTTTAAGGCAAGAAAAATGTTCTAATATGTGTAAAGATTAGAAATGTTATGTCAAATAGGACATTTTTAGTAAAGATAGAGTGTTTCACTAAGTAGAAATTATAGTTAAGTCACATATATTCATGTAGTATTATTTCTGTGTATATAAAGTAATATATAAACAATTGTGCCCTTTGGATTTGCTTAGATGGACAGACTAATAATAACATTTTAAACTTATAATTAATGCTATTAAAATTATTCTCCCTAAAGTGAGTATCTTAAAAAGTAAAATCAATACTGATAAAGGGGAAATTGCTGAAATTTTATTATTCAAATATCTTTACATACTCATGCATACATACCATATTTTGAAACTGTGAATATGACATGAGATTGATTTAGAAAGTGATGACAAGCCAAATTTCGTATATGTTTTTTGGTAAAAGCAGCATCAGAAAAAGAGAAAAGACAATCTACTATATGAAGCAACCAGAAGGATAAAAACTAGAATGGCAATAATGTAGATTTTGATGACAATGCAGCTCAGGAGTTTGAGACTTATAATTTGCATCCTTCTTTTTTTTCTTTATAAGTAGGGATTATCAGAGTAGTGTTCAAATGCCAAACCCGGATCTGTGCTCAGGGGAAACACTTTATTCGTGCATGAAAGTTCTCTAGAACCATACATAGCAGTACTCCATGACCATATTATATGCTGGGATTCAGACAAGAATTGTGGCAGTAAGGTGCATGCCAGATATCATATAAACATTTGTAATATCTCTCTTGGCCTTTAAAGGATTTTTGGATATGAAAATTCTGATCATGACCCTACAGATGCTGTAGTTCAATGACTGTGTAATTTTTTGGAATAACAAAGTGCACCAGAAGTCAATAATAAGAAGGTTAAGGTAAAGTAGTTGTTTGATGGCAATAAAACTAAATAATGAACAGATTTCCTTAGTTGTTTATTTTCTTTCCATCATGTTATTAGTGCTGCCACCTCGAGTAAGTAATCAAATAGGAAATAGAAACTACCTTCGATCATAGTCTTTCTTAGAAATGACAACCAGAGTTGGCATCTCTACCCCAGACTCCAGAGATGTCTATGCTATTAAGAGGGAGAAGTGAGTTGGAGGAAACCAGCATTGACAGGACAGCAACTGCAGCTCCAAGGTTAAGATTATATGCCCTGATGGTTCTTGTTTCTTGCTCTTTAAAGGAAGGAAGACAAGGAAGATCTTTAGTATAGCAAAATGTGAGAACTGGAAAGAAGAGAGAGATAACACAGAGAGAGAAATAACACACAGAGATAATAGAGAGAAATAACACACACAGAGAGAAGAGAGGGGAGAGACAAACTGGTTCAAATAACTCACTTGGCATTCCCTGCCCCAGGTTTCTTCCTCCGGAAGATGTTGAGGAAGGTGTTGGAGCGGCAGGGCAGTTTGCCATCACCAACATGCATGCGGACAACATCAGAAGTGGTGAAGGCACTGCGGACATTCCTCTCCGGCTTGGCAATAATGATGTACATCTTGGGAGTGAACATGCACCCCAGGGCCACGGTGACACTGAGGCTCACAGCAAAGCAGGTGGTGATGATCTTGTAGTTGCTCCCAAAGTAGATGGGCACAAAAGCCAACCAGATGATACAGGTGGTATACATAGTGAAGGCGATATATTTGGCCTCGTTGAAATTGGCGGGCACGTTGCGGGTCTTGAAGGCATAGTAGGTGCAGCTCATGATGAGGAGCCCATTGTAGCCCACGGGGGCCACCACACCCAGGTTGCTGGTATTACAGATCAGGTAGACTTCCTTGATACTTGGGTAGGATAGAATGGGCATGGGAGGCTCCATGATAATCAGAGTCACCACAAGAGTTAGCTGCACGCTAATTAGAATGGAGGCAATGATAACTTGTGCCCAGGCACTCATAAATCTGGGCTTGCGGGTGCAGATTTTCTTCTTGCTGCCAGCTAAAATGCGGGCTATGCGATTGGTTTTGGTGACTAGAGCAGAGTAGCACATGGCAGAGGAGAGGCCAACCAGGAGGCGCTGGAGGTAGCATGATGTGGTGGTAGGTTTAGCAATGAGAGTGAAAGGGCACACATAGCCGAGGAAGATCCCTGCCAAAATAATATAGCAGAGCTCCCGGCTGGATGACTTGACCACTGGTGTGTCCCGGTAGAGCACAAAGATGAGGGTCACAAATAAGGTCACGAGAATCCCCAGGCAGGAAAAGGCGATGGCTATGATGGATTCGATATTACTCCATTCAAGGTAACGCACAGGAATGGGTTCACAGCCTGTAATGAGAAAAATAGCTTTACGAGTAAATCAAAATTTCTCAAGATCAATCATAAAAGTGCATCCTAGTTGCCAGGGACATAATTATGCTTGCATCTTCTATGATTCGTGCTAACTAAATGCTTTTCAGAAATTCCTCACTATTGTCCAGAGAGATCATTTTCTTCTTGGACGATTATGATCATAAACCTCAGCTCATATTAAGATGAAAAAAACACAGAATTATACTTGAACCTAGAAAACAATCTTATCTTACAACACATATTATAATGGATGTCATTTTGTTGATGGAATTATATATTACATTCAGAAAAAAATATAATAACTAAAATATTTTTTAGTTAAGGTAAACTGATTATAATGGAATATAATGAATATCAGTAACATTTATTTTTAATATTACTATTATCTGTTTTGCTGTTTGGGACTCATGTACTGATGATATTGGGGTTCCTCATTTTGTGCTCAGAGATAATTTCTGAGAGAGCTCAGGAGACCATACTGGGTGCTAGTGTGTAGGACAAATATTCAATTTGCTGTACTTTATCTGACATCTATATTACAATTGTCAAAGTCAAGTCCAGATGACAGAAAACAATTTTTTCAACAGTGTTTTAGCATCAATTTCATTTAAATTTTAATCTCTATTCCATTTTAACCATACATTATAGTATTCACTTTATTCATTTAGTGATGTAATATGTGTATGCACTCTCAGAGGCCTTTGGAGACATCAACCTGTAATAGCACAGAAAGAGAGAAGACAAACTTCCTCTCATCCCAGAAAGGAGATGGTGCTGTATTTCTAATGTCTGGCTTATCTTTTCCTCAAGGTGAGAATAACATCTGATTTATATTTCAGAAAGAGAGAGATAAAAAACATTTTCAGGTGTTGGATCCAACTGCTTTCTGGGATATTGTGTTTTCTCTGGACCAATATTTCCCAAATTGTGAAAATAAATTTAGGAAAAGATTTTTTCTGTAACCATGGTAACAAGGAAACCAGAATCTGTTTTAAACCTATGTAATCAACAATAGTTCCTCTCAATGAATATTATTTACATGCCAACCAACCAGTATCAGATCTTGCTTTTTGATAACCACCCCATCCCTCTTGGAGGGTTTGTCTACATGTCAACCTCCTCCTGTTAGACTTCCATTTGCTATCAAAAAAGGTACATTTTAACCTTAAATTTTATTTCCTTAACAAAGGCTAGAAAGAATATCAGATAGATGATAGCTAGGTAGACAGGTAGACTGATCATAGGGAGACTTTGATACTATAAAAATCAATAAACTAAATATTTAAGAGACACTGTAGACATATTGGGAGGCATACAGCTCCTTTCATAAATATGAGATTGCTAAATAAAATTAAAATCCAAAATTGTGGGACCGGAGAGATAGCACAGAGGTCGGGTGTTTGCCTTGCATGCAGAAGGATGGTGGTTTGATTCCTTGCATCCCATATGGTCCCCCATGTCTTCCAGGAGTGATTTCTGAGCTAACCTCTGAGCACATCTGAGTGTGACCTTCCCCAAAAAATCCAATATTGTCATTGTTAAAGGCAACTTAAAAGTTGCTTTTGTAACTTAAAAGCAACACTCTTGGTATTTCATCTTTAATGCAAAACTTTGTCTGATTTTATAAACTATCCAGTTTTTTGAATTTCTATTAGAAGATAATAACATACTCAATTGTTTAACATTTTGATGAAAGTTGAACTAGAACCTTGATATAAAGGGAACATGGGAGCTATAATTAATATTTTTTTCTAAATTTCAGGGATACAAGCCAAATATAGAATCCAAAATTTCTATTAAATATCTATTGTTCTTCACCACAAATATGTAGTACTAATGAATGAAAATAAATGTTAACCTTATTGTAGAGAACATTTAAAAACAGAATATTATTATTAATATTATTAAGATTTAAATAACTATGGTATAAATAATAGGGGGCAGGAGGGAAAATAAGTAAAAATAGACAATGTATTATATAGTCATTTTAGAAGTTTTTCTATTAATAAATTCTAAATTATAACAAAAACAAATATGAAAGACTTGAGGACATTTTAAATAATTTGAAGGCAGAATCAATAGGTAATAAAAGTAGGATTGTATCTTCTCTGTAAATGGGTTGAGACTTGAATTAGAATATAAAATTTAAAAAAAATATTAAGATGGTCAGATTAGAAAATAACCAATATTGTCTGGTCCCAAGAAACTGAGGCATGCTATTGCGGCACTGTCTTTTTTCCCTCGGGAATGCCATTTTGCACCCTAGGTCAGGACCCCAAATAAAGTAGAAAGGAAATGGAAGACTGCTAACCACTCCTGCTTAGCTCCTCCCCAGCCCAGGTTCCAAGAACTGAGGCATATAGCACCAGGTTCCAGTTTGTTAATCAAGATTTTAGCTTTGTACCAGTTACAGGGCATGCTGCTATGTGGCTGCACATTACTTCACCTCTTCATAGCCCAATGTAATCAGACAAAGATGTCCTAACCCTAAGCACTAGTGTACACAACAGCACACAAGAAATATCTTAAGACTGAAAGGTCACAACAGGAAAGTAATGTGGAATCTTAATATGCTTAGTGAGTGAAGATGGTAGAAGTTACAACCAGTAATCACCTGCAAAATAAGCTCCATAAAAAATTTAGAGAAGAAATGTTGAGGGTGTTTTAAGGATTTCAAAGAAATAATGGAATGGACAGAACAGAAATGAGTAATACAGATTAAAATGACTAAACTCAAAAACTTGGTAGGCAAAATGAAAAACTCATTGGAAAACAAGTCCCCACACAGTAACATCTGCTGAGGAAAGATGAGGTGCAGAAAACCTCCAGACAACAGCAAAAAATGGAAAAAGCCTCAAAATAATCAGTTGACAAGAGAACTTTGATGACTTCAAGAGGAACTTTGGTCAAGTTGCCATTCAATGAGAATATCTTTATATGAAGCCATATCTACCTGTTTTATTCTTGCATATTCATACTTTTCTACTTAAATTTATACTAATACCAACCTATCTTTAGTACTCTTCTTACTAATAGCAAGTACTTTCCCTTTTACTAGACATTCATTCTAACTCAACAATTCAATGTCATCATTACAGTTCATTTTAGAAATGATATCAAAGTATGCATCATTATCTTTCCCAATCATTTTATGCCTTCTATAGGCAAAGATTTCACAAATGTTTTTGTATTTGAAAAGATCTGGAAGATTCATAGAACATATGCATGTATAATTATACCTAAGAGTATAGTTAAAGAATGACAGTGTAGGTAATAAATTCTTCATAGTATCATATTCAGAAATGCACATTTTAATTAGCTTTAACCTTCACACTGTATAGAAAATAATGCATAATTTCTTCTGCTATACAATGATGTCTCAAATGTTATGTATTAATTATATATATTCTAGTGATATATATTTTATTTATTACCTGCCTAAAAAACACTTCCTTAAAAATATTTTTTCTTTAGAGTCAGTAAGTTACATACTCTAATTAAATTTAAAAATCACTCATAAGTACATTTTTATCTATTAGTAATTTAATATTCAGAGCTTGTATAGAAAATTGCTCTTAAAAATGAGTGTAGGCACATTTCATTAAAATCTTAAGAATGATTTCTCAGTTTAACTTGAACTCCATCAAAAGCACTACCTACCTACTTCAAGGCAAGCACGTACTCCTTCGAGTATTTCTACTAATTTTTGGCATTCTGTTCTGTTATTTTTCTCTTTTCACAACTATTGCTACCATGGCAACAACTAGTCTATGGTACCATATACTGTGCCCTTTATGTAAACCTGACCTCATACCAAACATCAAATAAAGTCATTTTCTATTTATGTGTGATACTGAAAGGCATGAAGAAAAAAACATAAAAATAGATACCATTAAAATGAAATGATAATATGGGGCCCTGGAGATAGCATGGAGGTAAGGCATTTGCCTTTCATGCAAAAGGTCATCAGTTCGAATCCCGGTGCCTCATATGGTCCCCCGTGCCTGCCAGGAGCAATTTCTGAGCATGGAGCCAGGAGTAACCCCTGAGCACTGCCGGGTGTGACCCAAAAAACTAAAAAAAAAAAAATGAAATGATAATTTATATGAGATGTATATTTTGAAAAACAAGAAATTAAAGAAATAAAAACATTTTGAACAAACGAAAAAGAAATTAAAGACTCTAAATATTTATATATAATATATATTTCAGATATATATATATATTGTATATATATGAAAATTTTGTAGTTGGGGCCATACCCAGCAGTGCTTAGATGTTCCTATAAGCTCTGCAAACAGGAATCTCTCCTGGTGGTGCTCAGGGGCTTACACGGTAGAGAGATTTAACTTGGGTCAGCCACTTGCAAAGCAAGCACCCTATTGACTGTGATTTCTGAGTGTAAAACCAAAAGTAAACCCTGGGCATTGGTGGAGCATAAATAAATAAATAATTTTTTTTAAAAAAAGGAGCTCTAGAAAAAGTTTGGTTTTTTTCCATTTTAACTTATTTTAATATGAAAATTACTATTACAGGAGTCAGAGTGATAGCATAGCTGTAGAATATTTGCTTTGCACATAACCAACATGGGACTGACACAGTTCTATCCCTTATGGTCCCCTGAGCCTGCCAGGAGCAATTTCTGAGAACAGAGCCAGGAGAAACCTCTGATAGTCACCAGGTGTGGTCCCCACCCAAAAACAAAAAACAAAAAAAAATTACTATTACATATATGAAGACTCATGTGAGATTAAACTTTGTAGAAATATAATTGCATTAATACAAATCTACTAATAATCAAGGGAGAAAACTTAGTTTTTTAATTAACAATAGTGATCATTTGGCAGTGAACAGACATTATCTTCACAATAAAAGATATGAACAGTTTAAAATATAACTTTGAGTATCACTGTATTTAATTATTTGTTTGACTGGGGGTCACACCTTATGTTTCTTAGGGCTTACTCCTGGCTCTCTGTTCAGGGATTATTTCTGGAGGGGGTGTCAGGATTGAGAACAGGTTGACCACATCAAGGCAAGCACCCGATTCTTTACACTATCTCTCTGGCCTCAATTTTATTTTTGCAAATATTTTAAAACAACATCATTCATTTTGAATAATCCCAAATTTAAATAAAAATAATCATAGAAAAATCGGGGCCCGGGAGATAGCATGGAGGTAAGGCGTTTGCCTTTCATGCAAAAGGTCATCGGTTCAAATCCCGGTGCCCCATATGGTCCCCCGTGCCTGCCAGGAGCAATTTCTGAGCATGGAGCCAGGAACGAGTAACCCCTGAGCACTGCCGGATGGGACCCAAAAGCCAAAAAAAAAAAAAAAAAAAAAAGAAAAATTTGGAAAATATTAACTAGTGTTGATAAGAAAAAATATATATATCTTATATTCTGATTTCTAAAATCAACTTGAGAAAAGACTAGCATTTTCTTTGAGTCTTCTAGACTCTTTAGACATCTAAACTGTAGAAAAATATTAAAAATGAAAAGAAATTTATTTTATGGCAAATAATTATGGCAAATATGCACAATGTAAAGAAATCATCTCACTAAAGATTTAAATTTTTTGTTTGGTTTTTGGTTTTTTTTTTTGGGGGGGGGGTCAGACCCGGCAGTGCTCAGGGGTTACTCCTGGCTCCATGCTCAGAAGTTGCTCCTGGCAGGCACGGGGGACCATATAGGGCACCGGGATTCGAACCGATGGCCTTTTGCATGAAAGGCAAACGCCTTACCTCCATGCTATCTCCCGGGCCCCGGTTTTTGGTTTTTGGGGGCCACACCCACCTGTACTCAGTGGTTACTCCTGGCTCTGCACTCAGAAATTGATCCTGACTTGGGAGACCATGAAATGCCAGGAATCGAACCAGCATCCTTCCTAGGTCAGCCACTTGCAAGGCATACTCCCTACCACTGTGCTACCACTCTTCCCAAGATTTAAAGTTTTAAGAGAAATAAAAATATCTATAAAAACCAGCAGGAAGAAACACAGTGTGAGTCGGAAAACAAGATTATGACCCAAAGAAAGATATAAAAACTGTTCTAAGCCAATTCATTATATTGCATAAAGCCATGTTATAATTGAAGGAGAATTTGATCCAGGGACAAAATTTCCTGGAATCTAATAATGGCTTTTCTAATTTCCAACTGCATTAACTTAGATAAAGGAGGAGTAGGTACTTTCTTAGTAGTTTTGAATTGAATAAAATTACTTATTATATTCAAAGTACAATGTATATTCTTCTGCCTTAAGATGACTCTGTATGCTTGATTAAGATAATTATGGCGCATCTTCTATCTAGAGGATGATCTAGGCATGCAAATATCTTTTTAAGCTCAGTTTGTCTGTCTAAAATAAAAGCTGGAATTACTCAAATGACAAAATCTCTATGTAATCAGAAATTTTAAATTTATCCAGGAGAAAGATTTGGGACATCGGTGATGGGAATGTTGCACTGATAATGGGTGGTATTCTCTACATGACTGAAACCCAAACACAATCATGTATGTAATCAAGGTGTTTAAATAAAATATATAAAAAATATCCAGAAACCACTTATTCTTGAGATTTGTAAAACACATTTGTCAATTTTCTTCTTTGTAAGGCATTCATAATCCTAAACATTTTCTAGTTTGGAAAGATGTGTTAGGAAAATTTGAACTCATATAATCCATCCATATTGAGATCCACTGATGCAACCAGTGAATCAGTCTCTTAGATTGATGGGGTTTTCTCCATTTCTGTTACAGTTATCCTAATAAATATCCTTTGAATGCTTCCATTTGAAACAATGCAGTTGCTTCCTATCTTTTCTTTTTTTAAAGTCTGATTTCATTATGCTCGATTTCTACTCTGCAATCAAGGTCAATGTTCTAAGACAGCATGATATTATTTGCCATTTTGAATCTTTCAATGACTCTTCTATGTTTAAAGTTTCATTCCAAACTTAGAAATAGGGCTTATACGAGAACCTTACCGTCCAGTCCCAGGATAATCATTCAGTCTCACTCTGGCTATTTCTCTTCTAGGTCCTATTGTCAGTTAACCAACCCATGGACATGTATTGTGGCTTTTCACATGTATATTATATGCAGTCCTATTTCTCATGTTGTAACTTCTCTCTGAACTTTTTGTCATCTCTTGTTTGCTGAACAAACTTTACATTACTTTGTAAACCTCTCCTTTATATTTATCATCGTACAATTTTTCCATATATTCCCTACTCCAAAATTTTTATGTAAATATTTGATGTATGTGGGATTATGCTTTAGTTTTAGAACACAGCATGAAATATATCTCATAGAGATGTTAGTAAAACATTCACAAATACAAATTTAGGTGTCTAGAAATATCTGCAAATAAAATTTTCAAAATAAAAATCAGGAGCCAGAGAGATAGTACAAATGTTTAAGTTCTTGCCTTCATGCATTCCATCTCTGTTGGGTTAACTGGTTTTCATCCTACTCAGGATATACTTGTTACTCGTTGAACAGAAGTAACTTTGGATGGAAGGATCCTTTGATTTGGTCTCTTTGCCTACCTGTTTTCTACTCCCAGGGGTGTGGTCTTACACTTCCCAATAAAGACCCCGGGTGGGTCTAAAGGAAAACCCCATTACAGTTCAATTTTTTCATGACTGAGTGATTTGCTTCTTAAGAATTTACGTGTGGAAATTCCTGAAACTGTTTTATCCCCTTAACCATGTGTGGATTATTTCTGGCATTAGCTTTTGATTCCAGACCAAGGTCCCTCCAATCCCCTGAGATTGGAGCATGAGGTTTGCACTACACACCTTTGCTTGATCCTTTAATACCATGAAGAGCAACTACCAAGTACAGAACTCAGAGTAACCCCCAATATTACTGAGTATGACACCCTCCCTCAAAAAGGAGAAGAAGATAGAGAATAATAAAGAGAAAAAATGTTATAGCAGGATATGTTTGGTTTATTTTTTCTTTTGGATCTCACCTGATTCTGCTTATCCCTGACTTTACACTCTTAAGGAGAGCTCTGGGGAGCACATGATATACTACGGACATATGTGTATATATATATATATATATGTATATATATATATATATATATATATATATATGCTGAACCAGGTCAGCCACATGCAAGGTAAATGCCCTCCTCACTGTACTGTCACTCCAGCCCCTTATCAGAATATCTTTTAAATATATTTAATTCTCAGTTAAATGAATCTTCTTTCCATATAGATCACAGAACAGTTACGTATACACATGTACTCTTTTTCATAAACATTATAGGTACTGTAAGTGACTTCAAAATAAATTTTTTGTTAATTTTTGATATTTTAAGTGATACCTTATCCAATGAGCAGCAGCAAAACTGTAAGGGAAGCAACTCCTACCTGTTAACTCAGCATTGGGCCACCAGCCCAATTCACAAGCTTTGCAGGTGAACTCATCTTGAACAAACTCATTCTCTTTACAAGCTGTGCATATCCAACAGCAACTCACTTCTCCTTTCCGAATGACCTGTAAAGAGGAATATTTTATATGTCTCAAAGGTATTTGGCTCAGAAGTTCTTTTCTTTTGAATGAGCAATTATTTATAAATTTTCTCAGAATCCTCTCTGCCAAGAAACAAATCTATATGGATTAGAATGTGCCTTATTTACCATAGAGTTCATGTGTCAATTTTTACTCTTTCCATACAGATTTGAAGGCTTTTAATTATTATTATTTTAATAAAAGTAACGAGTAACTCTTCCAAGTTAAAAACCAAAATGATTGAATTTTATCTTTTTTAATATGTACTGAATATTCTCAGCTAATTAAAATAGCTGTTTTTCTCAGAAAGAGCAAATAATATTTAAAAAGAAAAGTTCTACTAATTCATAACACTGACAAATTATGATGCTGAAGTTTTCGGGGGGGAGGTTGTGTGTGTGTGTGTGTGTGTGTGTGTGTGTGTGTGTGTGTGTGTTGCTATTTTAGTTTTTGTTTGAGGTCCACACCAAGATAAAAATTTTTCTTTTTTTAAAATAATATATTTATATAATTACCATTACTACAACCATGATTCTAGTTGGCCTTCAGTCATAAAAAGAACACCCTTCTTCACCAGTGCAACATTCTCACCACCAATGTCCCCCATCTCCCTTCTCCCCACCCCCTGGCTCTATTTGAGATAGGCATTCTACTCCTCTCACTCACTAGCATTGTCATGATAGTTGTCATGATAGTTCTCTTATTGCACTCACCACACAAGACTTTTTACTCTCAAGAATCATTCCCGGTAGATTGAAGAGACCATATAAGGTGCCAGTATTGAACCCATGTCAGCCACATGTAAGGTAAAGCCCTTCACACTACATTATATTTCCAGTCCCAATACTGATAAATAATAAAGCATTCAGAGTAATGATGAAATTTTATGCAACTTTATCTAAGCAAGAATAGAATGATGGCCAAAAAAAATATGACACTTTCTTATGATCCTTTGACTTGATCTAGTTTTTCAAAGATCAAAGAAGTTGTAAAAGAAGAATTACTAATCCAAATAGTTGTTCATGATTTGAACACTTCAAAATATCAACCATTTTTATTTTATATGATAAGCACTTGGTCACTGATATAAAAGTATAAACTGTATTTTATCCTTTAGAAAATATTATGTAAATTATTTCAATTAATATTTTAAATTTTATAGCATGATATAATTATAAAATAAATTTGAATTGTAAATAAAATATTTTACATTTGTAAAATATAAAAATAAACATTAAATTGTACATTTACTGTATTTGCTATAATTAGCTCTTTTCTTCTTCGAAGTGACCATTTCTTTTAAGTTATTTTGAACACTTACATTCATTCTAATCTTTCAGGTGTTTGGGTATGGTTCAAATCATCTCTTTACAAGTTTTTCTACCTCTTTATAATGTATTCTTTGTTTCCATTATCTTACTATTTTTTTTTCTTTTGGATTACCTGAGAATGACTTAGTTTTTCATTTTATCTTTAACCCTAGGTAACTGGTTTCTCAGGTGAGAATGTTGCACTGGTGAAAGGGTACTTGTTTTATGACTGAAACCTAACTACAAACATGTTTGTAATCATGGTGCTTAAATAAATATATTACATAAAAAAGAATGGACAAAATGCAGCATTATGCCTATATAGTCTAAGTTCAAATATATGAAATTATATATAATATAAGATCCTCAAACAACATTCCAATGCTAGTATATGTACTGCTGAAGCTAGATTCTCAAGAAGCATTATCACATTTCATGTTCTATTCCTATTGTATTAATACACTTTATTTATATGTACTAATATGTACATTTATATTTATATGCACTAATAACCCCATGAATTTTTGCTTTTAGTGTAATATTTTAAATAAAAAGCATTTACATATTACATATATATGTATGCTTGGTTTATCATATATATGTATTTTACCAATGCAGCTTTGCACTTCAAAAATATTTGTAATACTCTATTCTCACTCCATTCTCAAAATCAGAAGATCTAGTTAGAACTCACTATTATACATGCAAGTGTTCATTCTTTCTTATTCCTCCCATTCTCTCTCTTGTCTTTTTCTTCAGCTAACCTCCATTTGTTGTCAATCTTGGCAGATGTTTCTGTTACGCAACCTATTAATTTGTTTTATTTATGCTGCACAGGCAAGTGAAATCATATAATAGTTATTTCTCTTCTAACTAATTTTACTTAGCATGGGCACCTAAAGATTCACCTATTTTGTAACAAATGACAAAGTTTCCTCTTTCAAAAATATCTGAGGGTCAGAAGCAATAGTTCAGTGGTGATAGTGTGATAGCACAGAAAGTAGGGAATTTGCCTTGCTAGTGCCCAACCTGAATTAAATCCTCAGCATCCTAACTGGTAACCAAAATTCATCAGGAGTGATCCTTGAGCTCAGAGACAAGAGCAAGCCCTGAGCACTGCTGATGTGACCTCAAAAAATAATATCTAAGTGGGATTTAATTGTTCATACATACACTCCACATATTAAAAATACAGTCATGGTTAGAGCCAGAGAGATAGCACAGTGGTAGGGCATTTTCCTGCCATTCGGCTAATCCAGGTGAGACCTGGATTTGATTCCTGTAATCCCATATGGTCCCCTGAGCCTGCCAGGATTTCTGAGCCCAGAGCTAGGAGTAGACCCCTGAGCATCACTCAGTGTGGACCAAAAGCCAACCAATCAATCAATCAATCAATCAGTAAAAATGCTTTTTAAAAAATCAATTATAGGACCAGAGAGCTAGTACAGAGATAGGGCAATTTGACTTGCATGCACGGTACAGACTCGGGAGGGACTCTGTTTGATTCCTGGCACCCACCCATATGGTCCCACAGCCTACCAGGGCGATTTCTGAGTACAGATCCAGGAGTAACCCCTGAGCACTGCTGGGTGTGGCCCAATAACTAATCAATCAATTGATAAAGTTTTTTAAAAACAAAAATAAAGACATACATTAGTGATTTATTCTTCAGTTGTTGTTAGAGGTTAGACCCTCATAGGATGGGTCTGAGATCTTAAGAAAAGGTTGAATTAAGATAATTAACTTATATATAGCTTAGGAAAGAGAGAACAAAAGATAAGGGAGAAGATAAAAGAAAAATAAGTAAATACAGTAAAAATAAGTTAAAATAAATTGGGTTAGTGCATCAAATTTGGAAGGTTTTCCAAATGTCTAGGCACTTCCGCTCTGATGGCATAAGCCTTGCTAAATGAAGGTTTTAGGGTTAGATCATGGCTAGAGTATTTTAGGATAGGCATAGTTTTTACATCTAGAATACTAAGCAATATGTTAGTGAGACCTGTAAGATACGACTACCCTATGTACTATTATCCGTTGCACCTTATCCATAGAACCAGGTGAAGAATATGATTGGAAGCTAGAGCTCCAGTTGCAGTGATTACTAACAATATGTTTTAATGACTTAATTATACCATATATAAAATAACACCACAGCTTCTTTTTTTAAATCAATTATGGGGCCAGAGAGATAGCACAGAGATAGGGCGTTTGACTTCTATGCAGCCTACGGACCCGGGAGGGACTTGGTTCAATTCCTGGCACCCATATGGTCCTACAGCCTTTCCTAAAGAGAAACTAACAATGAGGATTTTATTAAACATAGATTGAATTGATGATGATGATGATGATGATGAAGGAGGAGGAGAAGGATGAAGAAGATAAAGGAGGAGGAGGAAGAGAAGGAGGAAGAAGAAGGAAGAGGAAGAAGAGGAAGTGGAAGAGGATGAAGGAAACGGAGGAAGAGGAGGAGGAAGAAGAAAAGAAGAGAAGGAGGAGGAGGAGAAGGAGAAAAAGAAGAACGAGAAGAAGAAGAAGAAGAAGAACAAGAACAAGAAGAAGAAGAAGAACAACAACAACAAGAAGAAGAACAAGAAGAAGAAGAAGAAGAAGAAGAAGAAGAAGAAGAAGAAGAAGAAGAAGAAGAAGAAGAAGAAGAAGAAGAAGAAGAAGAAGAAGAAGAAGAAGAAGAAAGAAGAAAGACCATTTTTTCTTTTTTTGTGCTTTTGGTTATTGTTTGGTTGTTGTCTTTATAGCTATGCTACTTATTTGTAGTCACTGAATTCAGTGTCTAGTTTGATTTTGGGGTTTTGTTGTTAATTTTATTTTTGTTTTTGTTATGTTTTTCTTTTTTCCCAAATAAAATAACCAGTGAGCACTCCAACAATAAAGATAAGCACCACATAAAATCCATGG
>PVKC010012341.1:0-23865 GCA_004027635.1 Crocidura indochinensis
TCGCCCCCTGCAAGAAAAGGCAACCAACTCCCCTGCTGACTCATGCTGCACAGCCCTCCCCACCAACTCCCCCTAAGGTGGACTGTTACTTGAAACTGGACTTAGCTCTAAAAGTATCCCCAATGCAAGAACTCTTCCAACACCTCCCTGCCGCAAATCCTTTGCCAATATCAAGAAGGTCAGGGGGTGTGATGGAAAGGCACCAGGGAACCCACACACCACAAGAAAATCCCAAATGACAATATGGAAACCTATACTTTCAACATAAGTATGAGACCTGTATTACACCACCTCTTCACCCGCTTTTCCCCAAAAGTAAGGTAGTCTCTTGCATTTCTTTGTTCCTTTAATTATTTTGTTAATTCATTTTTTAAATGTTCTACATATACATAAGTGAGCACATATACTTTTATTCCTATTTTTACCTTTTTTGGATGTGTGACCTGTTTCTGTTTCCTTCTCTGTCCACCCCCAAATGCACCGACAATATAAAGTAGCACCATTTCTCCCTGCAAAGGCACACTAAAAAAGGGGAAATCATACACATAAAAAAGAGCTCTTATCTAGTAGGGATAAGAACTCATACTTGTTTACAATACAGGGATATCTCCCACCTTGAAAATACAATACATCATGCGGACCCAACTTATATCTCAGGTGATTAGACACCATCCGTCCAGCCTTGAACCCTGGAGTCTAGACATAGAAAAGACACAGTTCTTCACAACAGCTACAGGAAACAAATCCCATCAGGGACATCCTTAATACTGCTGGACCACCAACAAGTGCCAGTTCTAATATGATATCCTGACAATGAGGAAAATGGGATCAACTTGACCTAAGAGCAGCTTATCCTACCTCACCAGCTAATGATAAGACAAAATCAGAAGACTTGTCACCCTTTGGTCGATCCAAAAGCCAAGATTGCGATTTACAGATGACTGATGGCTAGAACCATAACCAAACTGTATATATCTTGGGACCAATAAAAAAGCCCTAGTCTAGGATTTGAACTACGACCTGCACAACAACCATGATCCCCAGTTCCAGAGGTCTGGCAGAGACAGGGGCTTCTGGAAACACAATGAAAGACGCTATCCTAGGTTCCATCCTAGTGCAAAGATCAAGACCACCAACCACATAACATGGATTAAAATGACACTGAGGGAACAGAACTTCTAGAACCACAAAGAAAGACTTCATCATAAGTCCCACTCCCGGACCTGTGCAGATACTGAGATCTTTAGATACAGAGGTCTGATATCATCACCCAGGATGGAGTAGAAGTCTTGCAAACACCACGAAAGCTCCACCGGGAGAGTAAATGAACCTGACCGGAGCCTATAGTTAATCCCATGACAATATACTCCAAGGGTGGAGAAACCCCACAACGCTTAGGCCAAATGAATTACTTTTCGAATGACCCCAATATTTACTGTGCCAGTGCAGGAGGGAAAAAAAAGGCAAAAGCACAAAACATTTTTTCTTTATATATATTTTTTCTTCATTTTGTATTATTATTTTTCTTATTTTTATTTACCTATCTAGTTTTTGTCGATTTCTTTGTTTTGGAGTGGGTATTGAAGTTGTTTTCCTCATTTATGGTTGTATTTTTTTTCTTCTTTTCGTTTCTTTATGTGCTCTGCCATATTTGTTAACTCAAGACCATGGCTTTTATTGTGGTGCTTATCGTTATCGCTGGAGTGCTCCCTAGATATTTGACACTTCTTTTTGTACTGTTAGGGTTTTTCAACTTCTTTTTCTTCTTCGTCTCTCAAACCTACGATGAGAACCTCTAAAAGGATTCCGCCCATTTTCGGCATATTAGACTTTTACCCCAGTTTACTACTTTTCTCTTCTTCAAACAAAACCACATAACTCGAACTATCTAGTCCTGCCTCCCAGTTAGAGAGGGGAATAAGGGAGGCACCAAGACCAAGACTACTAGGCAGTAAGCTGGGTACAGAGGGCACCACATATACTATCAGCCCTGGGGGGCGGGGGAGGGAGGTGGATATGGGAGGTAGGACCAACATGGAGGTGTGGGGAGGACAAATCGGTGATGGGAACCCCCTTGATTTTATGTAAATATGTACCTATAATATTATTGTCAACAATATGTAAGCCACTACAATCAAAATAAAATTATATTAAAAAAAGAAAAAAGAAAAGAATCAACAGAATTGGATTTCTATTTGTTTAAAATATAACAATTTCAGCTTTCAATTTCAATACTCTATTCAAAGTAGGCTTTCTTCAGGGTTATCCTTCTGTGTGTAGTAATGTGCTTATTAAAATCAAAGTCATGACGTCAAATTTTGAAAATTAGCAATTGTTAAGGGCATGACTTAATGAAATTTACACTTTTTATGGTTTCATAAAGTATAATATTTATGGTAATAAGTCTTTGCCTATGAGTGTTTCCCTATAGGTCCTGAAGTGTGAGAAAGTGATATATTCTTTGCCACCAGTTTTAACCTTTGCTGAAAATTCAGCGATCACAAATACCATAGTTTCAGTATAAACAATACAGACTCCAATGCAATTTTTCTACTGTCAATCTTCATTGTAAAAGTTTATTGATTTAAGACTTAGATCATCGGGGCCAGAGTGATTGCACAAGCTCTAAGGCCTTGCATGCGCTAGCTTAGGAAGGACCCCAGTTTAATTCCCCTGCATCCCACATGGCCCCCAAGCCAGATGCGATTTCTGAGCACAGAGCCAGGAGTAACACCTGAGAGTCACTGGGTGTGGCAAAATAAAACAAAACAAGGGAAAAAAATTAAGTAAATAATTTTTGGTGACACTATAAATGTTCTAAAACATTGCCCATTTTATAAAGTAATTTAATTTTTACATGTGCTTTATTGATGTTTGCTGCATGATTGATATTAAAACATCTTGTCTTGGTTTGCCTAGTCATGCTCTCTATAGCCAAAAGATCACAAATTAAACAAAGAAGTTTTTTTTCAAATTATTGTCTCATTAGAAGTAAGTATAGAAAGAAAAATGAAAAAAATTGAGTGGAGAAAGTGAAACACAAATATGAAAGGATGGAACCAGGGCCAAGTTATCTCAGGTGCATTGGTGGTGTTGAAAAAGTGAAGAATCCTTTCCAAAGGCAATAGCATGGAATCAAGAGGCCTAAACTGTAACAATATAAACTTAAAAGGGGCCTGTTATACTGGCAGGCTGGAGGGCAAAAAGGGTTCTAGGGGAATATTGGTGGTGGGAGGTGTTCATGGTGGTGGGGTTGACCCTGATTCACTGTATGTCTGAAACTTAACTATGAAGAACTTTGTAACTCACAATGGTTGAATAAAAAAATAAAATAATAAAATTAATAGTCAAACAAATCGTGTAAAGCAAATAAAAACATCCCATACTGTTATCAATAAAAATGGACAGAGGATGGTAATAAAAAGAAGTAAACTCATACTGCACAGCTTATTGTACATATTTTCTCTTTTTTGTGTACTACAATCTGTTAACAAAGACCCTATATTTATCCAACTTGTTTATAACAGGAAAATATTCTTTCCTAAAACAAATAAATATTACTAAGACTTTTAAAAAAAACAACAAAAAAGAGAAATTAACAGTGTTTCATTATGTTTTAGTGGAGAATATAGAGAGAATTATTGAAGGAGAAACTATTCTGTATATTGTTGATGTTGAGAATAGAGAGGCTGGCAGGATGGAAGAAGGAATTTAGAACTGGCCATGGTAAGAACACAGCAACATAATGACCTGATGAGAAAGGTTGGCCTCATCAACAATAGTGTTACAAGAAATGATTCCTTTCTTCTCCTTAATAAAACAATATGTTTTACCTGTTGAGTTATAGTTGTTGCTAAGGCAGCCACCGATTGATATCCAAAAATACAGATATGTGTAGGAGTCACTCCATATTTTGTAGAATTTCATCTTGAAGAAAAAAATTGATTATTGCAAGGCTAGTTCCAAACTGAGCTGGAAACAAGTATTAAGAAACTGGTTTGTAGCTTTAATTAAAAAATAGATAAGTGATGTGCCAGAGCAATAGCACAGTGGTAAAACATTTGTCTTGCATGCTTCTGATCCAAGTCAGACCTTGGTTTGATCTCCAATGTCCCATATGGTCCCTCAAGCCAGGAGTGATTTCTGAGTGCATAGCCAGGAGTAACCTCAGAGCATTACCAGGTATGTTCAAAAACCAAAAAAAATGTTTACATTAGACACTCATAATTCTATATTTGACTTCTGCTGGTGTATATTGATGCCTACTCCTGATGTCTCTTGAGCCACCCAGTCAGTGGGTCAAAGCCACTGACATTTGATTCCTGAGAATATGATGCCACCCAGGTCCAGCAGAACTGTGGATCTACAGATCACCCATCAGTGCTCAGGGTCTCCAGATCAGCACCCAGTGATTCTTTTTCTTTTTCTTTTTTTGGTTTTTGGGTCACACCCGGCAGTGCTTAGGGGTTACTCCTGGCTCCATGCTCAGAAATTGCTCCTGGCAGGCACGGGGGACTATATGGGGCACCGGGATTCAAACCGATGACCTTTTGCATGAAAGGCAAACGCCTTACCTCCATGCTATCTCCTGGGCCTCACCCAGTGATTCTTAAGTAGCCATGTGTCCTGGGTATCAAGTTGAAATTGTTCACTATCATGGCAAAAATCTAAAATTATATTTCAGAACTAGTTTTTATAAATGAACTGAAAACTATTTTAGAACACTAATATCAGTATACTAGCATGGATTACAAAATGTGGCAGAAACAACCAAAAAAAACCTCAGGGAATAAAAAATGGTCATTTAAAAAAGGAACTCTGGAATTTAAAAAATTATAATAGTGAATAATTATTATTATGAAATCAATTTAAATATAAGTCAAATTTATTACCTATTTTATAAAATAAATATAGAAATATGCTTTTACTTGCAACCCTGAGCAAAGCAAAACATAAGAGAAAATATTGGCACTTATGAATTGTGGGCATAAATATAAAATCTTTGGTAATAGATTGAAATTTGTAAATGTTGAATTAGATTGCAAGAAGGGTCAGGAGGGGGTCGGTGAGGTGGCGCTAGAGATAAGGTGTCTGCCTTGCAAGTGCTAGCCAAGAAAGGATAGCGGTTCAATCCCCCAGTGTCCCATATGGTTCCCCCAAAGCCAGGGGCAATTTCTGAGTGCTTAACCAGGAGTAACCCCTGAGCATCAAACGGATGTGGCCCAAACAACAAAACAAAACAAAACAAAAAGAAGGATCAGTAGACTAATCATGATGGTAGAAAGAGCTGGTATGCTTGTGTGGGAAGGTGGCCGGTGTGATTTCAGGACCACGGTGGAGTAGCACCAGAACAAGGTCAGCTGGATTTGGCACAGAGCAATACTGTAGAGGCCTCTCCACCCCTACATCAATCGAGTGAAATAAGCTTTATATCTTCCTTGGAACATGATGGCAAAATAGATTTGTATACATAAACATATCAAAAAAAGTGAAATTGGATTCAATTCCTGAGCATGTAAAGAAGGTTTTAGAGAACATGATGATCTATCTGGAGAAAAACTCTAGTTATGGAGGGCAGGCAAGAGAAACTTCAATTTCATTAGGTTCTATACCACCCATCCCAAGCTGTTTTGTGGTGCCATTCACAGTTCCAAACACCAATTTGCATACGTGAGTCCCAACACAGCCAATTTCAACATGTACATTCCCTTTAACTCTAAAAGATCAGCTTAGCAAAATAGACCCCAGCGATTAGCCACTATCTATAGGATATGTCTGATATGTAGGGTCTGATGAATAAATACAAACATTGTAAAATAGAACATCTTCAACTAATTAAAATTAAAATGGGAAAATAATTTACCTTACCATGTTACTGAAAGAGTAAAAATATAGAAAACGATTTATTTGATTTATATCTTGAACTCAGGAACAAATTATAGTAAGACTCAAGCAATAAACTCACAACAAAATCTGCTTTTATAAAACAGCTCTGACAGCTTTCAGTGCTACAGCTGAATCTAAGATGCAATTATTGGGTAAGTTATGGAAGTTCTGATTTATAAAATTTAAGGATTCTGATTAACTAAATTCCCAATGGTCCATTGTTAAGCTGAACTGAGAATAAAGGGGCCTTTTTCATTTTGGGGGGAGGAAGAACTGCTGTGTGGAAAGTGGCACATTTATAAACTATCAGCACATCGGTTCCCTGAGTATCACCTTAGTCTTCTAATAAACCTTTTCAAAAAGTGTTTCTCTTTAATATCCAAACTATTGTCACAGAGGGAGAAACAAGTATGTTATTTTACAAAAAAAATCTGTGTATTATTTGTGGAGGTTTCAATTTATTTATTTGACAAAGATTACTTTCCTTTTATTTATCTCATACAATGGTCATAAGAGCTACTGATCTTTTTTTTTTCCCTGTTTGATTTGATTTGAAGCCACACTGAAAGTTCTTAGGTCTTATTCCTCTCTTTGTGCTCAAAAATCACACCCAACAGCACTCTGGGGATCATAAGTAGCACCAGGGACTTGAATAGGGTAGGCCAAGTACAAGGGAACAGCCCCACCCACTGTACTATCTCTCCAACCCCAGTCTCTATTTTGAAGTTTCAAGAAGGACTGATAGATTTCATAAGAAGTGAGGGGTCAGCACAGAAATGAAAGATAACTCTCCTGAAAGTACACAACAGTGACTGTTAGCAAGCCAATGAGTGAGTGAATGATTGAGAAAGCAAGTGAGTTTCTGAGTGTGCCAGTGAGTGTGTCATAACTAAGAGAATGACTGAGCAAAGAGTGAGTGAATAAATCAGTAAGATAATTAGAAGTAAGCAAGTGCGTTATTGAATTGTTTGTATTAATGAATGAGTGAATTAATGAGTGAGCACTGCTGGGAAATAAGGAAAAAAGGAGCTCCAGAGCCAATGTGGAGGAGGAAAGCTCAGGCCAGCCTAGTGTTGACCTAAGCACAGATGGGATCTGGGCAGATTTAACTTGAATCCCCACACCCCTTTGATTTCAAAAAATGGAGTCAGAGGCTGCTCTACAGCAACTTCGAATCTCCTCTAGCAAATGTAACTTTTCACATTCAGCTATTAGCAAAAGTGAGAGGCAATCACACCAGAATAACATAACATTGTACATTCATGTGGGACAGACAGCATGGACATAGGAATGTCTGACAAGCCACGCATATTTCAGGGGTCATGTCTACCCCTCAGCTCTGAGTATATCAGGTTTATGCCCCAGACTCCAGGGCAGACATTTCTGACCTCCTGGATTCGCCTATCAGTGATGTGAGTCAGGGGAAATTTCCTGCCATAATACAGGAAGCAGCCTGGAGTTCCAGTTGTGGCTGCATAGCAGGAAAGGGCCAGAGATGCCACATTGACTGGAAGCCAACTCTCTTTTGTAAAAAAGTCATATCTTTTATGTGGCTGCCAAGGTGATTAAAGATCTTGACTCTTGACTATCATTGCTGTTGTCATGCATGGGCTTGCCTGAAGTTGTCACTGCCATCAAGCATGCACAGTCTCTTTGATGTGCTTCTTGTACTGAAGAAAAATACTGGCCTTCTTCCTGGCCAATTATCTCTACATCTTCATCCTTGATGGGCCTTGGATTGCCCAATAATGTGGGAAAAGTACAAAATTCTGAACATGGGAGGATAGTGAAAACAAGAATATAAAGATAAGACATAACATCACTTTTGAGTATCTGAAACTCTGATTCCCTTCTTCAACTTTACACACCCACTTTCCTGAGCAGGGAACCCAAGAATTACCTTATTGTCCATACCAAGCAGATTGTGAGATAATGATGAGAGTCATGAGTTACCATGGCCTTTACCATAACCCTTGGCTTCCTAAGCACCTGCTCAGGAGTGTGGCAGAATCACAATGACCACAGGCTTTGGCATCTGGGTCAATCATTTCCATTCTGTATTTGTGACATTCATGGCAAGTGGCATTGGCTCCTTACATGAGGGGACAGGACTTCACTTAAAGATGAATTGTATAACTGAGTGACAGAAGAGCAAGCCAGCACAGGTTCTGCAAACACACTGCCTAAGATGAATGTGTGACAATACTGGAAGTGATCCCTGAGCAAAATCTGGTATAGCCTCCTTTCAAAAAAGAAGAGTAAATGCAGTGAGTTTAGAATCTTTAATCCTGTCGGTGGATGTAAACATGTCCACAGAAAGGATGGATTAACTTTCTCTGGGCTGAGGGGCAGGACAGCTATATAACCCACTCAGCAGGATTGTCCCAACAAATCTCCTGGATGATATGAGCGAGCAGATGGTCATTTTCTCCAAATACCTGTATCTTTCTTTACGAAGCAGAGCTCCTGCTCCCTCCATCCAGGCACTCATAAGAAATGATTTCTGAAAGACAAGCTGTTATTTTCCATCCTTTGCACTTGGGAAGCAGGGAGAGATGTTTGCTTTTTCTAATTTATGTCAAAATCGTCATAAAATATGGTCTGTTCAATGACTTGGATTGGGCAATCTAGTTTGCCTGGAGCCTAGAGTTGGTCTTATGCCAGGAAACTTCAGGGGTAGAGTCCCCTTGTATTTAGGCCAAGGTTTTTCCTTTCCATGTCCCCCATATTTTGGTGGGCCTATGCAAATAATTTTGCCACTCTAACACCGCTTTTACTGTGCTCTTTTGACTCTTATCCTTAAAAGGAAATACCCACCTTTGAGGCTAACTTAAACTAATATGGATATGCATGGAAATGTAAAAAAGTACTATGCCTTCAATGTTTAAGGAGTTACATAATTTTTATGACTTTAGAATGCTTGATGTGCTGCTAAGAAATATGTATCATTATCTGGGGACTTGAGGGACAAAGTAATTGTAAATGGGTTCTGTTTTATTTTTCTTAATATTCTTTGACTGAAAGTTCAATGTTAAGATATCAACAAGGGAACTTCTGTGAATTCCTTTTATGGGTGATTGTCCTTCAACTGTAACTTTACCTTGTCCTCTTTCTTTGCATCTTTTTTCTCATACTTAAAAATAAAAAAATTAAAAAAAAAAGAAAAATATATATGGTCTGTTCTACTATGAATCTTCAACTACCAAGTTATGTTCATCTTCCCTGAGAAGTTTTCACATTGGTTAATATTTAACCAATTTAATTAATTAAGAGAGAAAGGGCAGATTTGATTTTGATGCAGCTTTTGCTTTAATCTGGATTGCATTCCTTGTTTTATTTTAGTCACTGTGTTTTAACCACTGAATATTACTGTGAGTGAGAGGGTCTCATGCACACAGTATTCTTCCTCTGTTTCCATTCTCCTCCACCCTGAAACCCTTCCCAATATCCTTAACCTCAATCCATGTTTGCTCCATTCCAAGTGTAACTACCAAAGTGAGTTATGCTCTATCGACCAGTTCTTATTTTCTATTATTTTGGGCATTTTGTTGCTCCCCACACCATACCTATTAGTATCATATGCATGAGATTCATGATTCTGTATCTCTACCTCTCTCTCTCTTTCTGGCTGACTATGTCCAGAATACTATCCTTTTCCATCCATGGAGCAGCAAATTTCATGATGTCCTCTTATCTTAGAGCTGGATACTATATATCTTTTCTTATAGGCGAGTATATTGTGTATGTGAGCTAGTCTGTTGACTTCTGTTGACAACTAGTCTGTTGGCATCTGTACTTGGGTATTTGGATTCTTTGCATATCTGGGCTATTGTGAATAGTGCTACCATCAGCTGAGGAATCTAAATCCCTTTTCTGAGTAGTCATTTGGTCCTTAGATTTGGTGCCTAGAAGTGGAATTGCTCATTTCCTAGTTTTTTTTAGAAATGTTCAAATGATTTTTCTAAAGGGTCGAATCAGTTGACATTCCCACCTGCCATTGATGGGGTTCCTTTAACCCCATATTTACCCAACAATGGTGGTTTTTTGTTCTTTGTTATATATGACAATCATGTTTGTGTGAAATATCATCTTATTGCTCTGTTGACTTGAATTTCTTTGATTAGCAACATGTGGCCTTTATTTTTATAAATCTATTAGCCATATCTATAACTTATTTGAGGAACTTTCTGTTTTTCTTTTCTCACCACTGTTTTGATTAATTTGACTATCTTTCTGGATTTTTCATTGTTTATTACATTTTACAAGTGCTTTATATATCTTAAATACTAACTTTTCTCAGATGTGTGATGGGTGGATATTTCCTCCCAGTCTGTGGGATATATTTTCATTCTGGTCACTGTTTCTTTTGCTATACAAAATATTTTTCAATGTGATTTAGTTCTATTGGTTTTTCTTTGTTTCTGTTTATTTGACCAGTGGCATAAAATCATTGAGTATGCCTTTGGATTTAATGTAATGGTTATTCTGCATAATTTTCTTAATGTAGTTTATTATGGATTCAGGACTGATCTGGAGCTATTTACTCCATTATAAATTGATATTTCATGTTTTATGATTTATTTTTTGCTGTAGTTTATCAGGAATGGATAAATAGGGCAATAAAGGTACTATTTTTTGGATATTAGTTCTGTCCTTTTATTTATTTTTTTTCATTTGACAATTATTTTTATTTACTTAAACATCTTGATTACAGATATGATTGTGGTTAGGTTTCAGTCATGTAAAGAACACCCCGCTACATCAGTGCAACATTCCTACCACCATTGTCCCAAAGCTCCCTCCCACCCACCCACCTCACCCCCACCTGTACTCTAGACAGGCTTTCCAGGTCCCTCATTCATTCCCATGATTATAATAAAGGTACTTTTTAGGATTTAACATGTTCTGTATAAAGAAATACTTAGTTTTTAAAGATATTATGTCGTAATTTTGATATTTATTAGATGTGTAACACTTTTTTCTGTGTCTAAAAGTAAAACATGCATGAGATTAAAACAGTGCATTGGAGGAATTTAGACACTTTATTATAAAGATTAGTATTAGATCATTAGAAATATTCAGAGTTGAAACTTTTTTTGTTTGTTTTTTTGGGCCACACACGGCGGTGCTCAGGGGATAATCCTGGCTGTCTGCTCAGAAGTAGCTCCTAGAAGGCACGGGGGGACCATATGTGACACTGTGATTCGAACCAACCACCTTTGGTCCTGAATTGGCAGCTTGCAAGGCAAACGCTGCTATGCTATCTCTCCGGGCCTCAGAGTTGAAACTTTCAATATAAAATTTAACCAACATTTTCTTATTAACAAATTTGTGATTGTGTTCTGCTCAAAATATAGCAACTTAAATAAATTTTAGATAACCAGCTCAGGAAAGTTACACTAACACAGCTTTTGAATAGTGTGGCATTTGATTCTATTGGTTCTTAAAGTTAATAAATATAATATGGATGACTTTAGAATGTGCTGTTTTTAACTGATGTTTAGATTGTGAATGACATGTTAATGAGAGAGTTCGGACCTACCTTCTTTTCTCAATTATAGTGCACTTAAATACAGACCAGAGGTGTAGAGAGATCAGCCTCTGGGGCACCCACTTTGTGTCTCCTATCCTATCTCCTACCTGAATAGACTGATGACCCCTGCAGCCCACCATTCTAACCCTAACCAGCAAATACTCTGCCTTTGGGTGGGTCACTTTCTTTAATACTTTTTCCAATTTTTTATTTTCTCACTTGACATAGCTCAACATATTTTTTAAAGCATGTATTTTATTATTGGTACCTTATAGCTACTCTTTCTTACTTTACAGGAAGGTACAAAAGTTTTCTTGTTTGCTAGTCATTTTTGTCTAAGTTCTAATTTTATTCCTCCAGCTCTCCATTAAGAGAAAAAAAACAAATTTCTGCATGTTATCCTCTACTGGTAGCTGCTTTGAATGCAAGTGGCTATCCTCTCTTAAGCAGACAATGATGAAAGGAATCTAGGACAAGTTACTCAGATCTGAACACTTAAGGACCATCAAAAATTCTGAGGATGTCAAGGATACCTAGACTATTTCAGGGAAAATTTAAAGAAACTCTTCTTAAAAACTCAAAGCCTGTGCTTGAATTTTGGCTTCATGACCATGTCACTTTGTCATTCAAATTGGTCAGTCTTATAATAATTCTGAGAAGAAAAACAAGAGCAACACAAAAATGTTACCTTGTCTTTTTTTTGTGTGTGTGTGGTTTTTGGGTCACACCCGGCAGTGCTAAGGGGTTATTCCTTGCTCAATGCTCAGAAATTGCTCCTTGCTGGCACAGGGGACCATATGGGATGCCGGGATTCGAACCGATGACCTTTTGCATGAAAGGCAAACGCCTTACCTCCATGCTATCTCCCAGGCCCCCAAAATGTTACCTTTTCATGAAGAATAAGTTGGACACTTAAAAAGAAATATATTATATATCTCAGTTTGATACTTGCTGCACAGTGTATACTAGGGTTCTCAAATTATGGTCCTCTGGCCACATGCAGCTCATTGAGAACATTGATCCAGCCTGCTGGTCTAACTGAGCCGGTTGTTGCCTGTCATTTTTTTACAGGACAATCATGGGTTGGAGAGGGGGTGAGGAATTATGGGAATCTATGTCTGGCCTCAGGTAGTGAGAGAATCCAAACATTACAGCCAGACTATAACAACCCAGGACTCAGAAAAATCATTTGGGAGGGCCGCTTGTACAGTGGGCAGTGAAGGTTGGAGAGTAGAAGAGAGAGTGCGAGAGACAGAGGCACAGTGCGGAGGCAGCTTGGAGGAAGTTGGCAGCATTATTAAGAGGTGAGTCTCATGGTCTCTACCAGAAGGAATAGAAGGAATTGTGGATAAAAAGAAGAAATGTAGTTAAGGTTCAAAAGAAGGAAACATTGAAAGATGGACAGAAGGAAAGGTAAAAAGGAGCAAAGAAGATATCGTGTGAAAAAGGAAAGAAGCAAGGTGGAGCAGAAGGAAAAGGGTAAAAGCAGGAAAGGAGAATAGGTGAAAAGGAGGAGAGAAGGAAAGATGTTAAGCTGGATAGGTGGTAACAGAGTGATCTCTGGATGGGCTGCCTGCTTCTCTCCCCTACTGGTCAGTGACAAACAACTGAGGAGTACCAAACCCAATTTAAAATACAATAAGTGCATTGATAGTCAGTTGCATAATGTTATATGTATGTTGTGCAAACCCCTGTTTAAACTGTTGTGATCTATGAACAAAACTACAGGTGTAATTAACTTCTTTCACTGCTCAAGGACCACCATATTATAAAAATTATAATAAAAATTAACATTTACTATATATTTTTGTTAATTTGCAAACAAAATAGAAGTCTCAAAAGTGATCAAATAGTCTTAAATGAAAGCTCTAGTTGTGCTGGGTAAAGCGTGTTGACCTGATCGCTCGTACTATGTGGTATGTCTACACAATAAACCCTTAAAGTTTTAGAGCACAAAATTTCTTAAAGAGATCTAGACATTAAGGAGGCGAAGCTCTGGAGATGTCAAGTGATTAATAGCACCTGCACCAATGTGAGCTGAGATGAATCAGACTGCAGTCTGATTGTTGAAACTGTGCATTGCAGTCTGTATGTATCTCTGTGGGAAAAATTATTGTCGGTATATTGTTCTTGTAGCACTGAACATATACATATATATGTATTTTACTTATAGTAATTTGGAATCCCTAGGAATCAATGGTGTCAAGAAAGAATAAAATTTACTCGGAATGTAGGATATTCAAAGAAGAGTTGACTTTTGGTTTTTCGTGCAGTACAAGGAAAGATCTGTGTGTCTCACATGCCAGAAAATAGTGATTGTTTTCAAAGAATACAATTTGCGTTGACACTATGAACCTCAACATAAAGACAAATATAATAGGTTGGAAAAATGAGAAAAGATAAAATATTAAAACTAAAAACTACATTGACAACTCAGCAAACTACTTTTGTGAAGCAGAAGCAGCTAAATATTTCACCACTGCGAGCAAATTTTTTAGTTGCCAAACTAATAGTGTTCATGGAGGGAGAATTTGTTAAATAATGCCTTCTATTTATTGCCAAAGAGATATGTGCAGAGAAGGGCAATTTGGTACAGTGAGTTTTTCAGGCCCCACAATTACATGGAGGATTGAAGAAATAGGAGATAATCATTCATATGTAAAATTGATAAGAGTCAAATTCATACTGTTAAACAAAATTGGAGATCAATGATGAATTGGTCAATTTTTATATGTCAAAATTTATTTTAAAAGTACATGAATTTTAAAAACCAAATATGAGTAATTCTATGCTTCTAACACTTTAAAATTTTCACGAAACAGATAAATCCTACAAAATTACAGTTTAGTAAGAGTTGGGAGAGGAGAATTCTAAAACATTTTGACCCCCCCTTGAATTCTAAAACATTTAAAGAAAAATTTAACTAGGCCTGTAAAGTATAAAAGTGTGTCTTATAATTTTTAATTGGATGTTTGTACCAGGCCCACGGCACAGACTCATTCTCTTCTCAAAAGAGATGTAAGACAAGCCATGAAAAATTATGAAAACATCAGCCACACCGCTGAAATATGGCAATCTCAGAGAGAAAGGGTGGACCAACCTCCACCATGTTGATGCTATGCCTGCTGCACATACCACCAATTGCTGCTTTGCCTATGGCTCTGCTTCAGGACTCCTCAATGATTCTCTGCAGATAGTAATATGGCCACAAGGAGAATACCACTTCTCAGACCCTGACGGCCTGCAGGCTCTTGGCTTTACTTCTGGTATGATAGCTGTGGGCACTCAGTCTTAAGGCTCTCTGCCTTAAGCTTGTTCCTGTTCATTTAAGGATGAAAATATCAATTATGAGATACCCATTGTAATTTCTCCAATAGGCAGCTGGGACTGTGGTATATAAGGCGGGAGCAGAACTGTTCCATTGCTGCTGCCAGATTTCCCCTGTGGGACTGTAGATGTCAAAATACATGACACGCAAATTCGTGAAGCGTTCCATATTTAAAAAAAAATACCTGACTGGCTGATTGACTTTATGACTTGCCTTTTGTTGTTGTTTATTGTTTTTTTTTCTGCTTCTGCTAATGTTTCTATTTCTCTGGCCCTATCTCTGGCTAACATTTTGCTCTTGCTCCAACCTTGGCACTCTCTGTCTCTCTCTGTATGTCTCTCTCTCTCCCTCTCTCTCTCTCTCTCTCTTTCAGTGCAGAAGACTGTATGTAAGACCCCTGACCTCCCAGGTCAGAGCACACCTATTAATCCACATATCCAGGAGGATCTCAGGTGCTCAGAAACCGTCCCATTGAAGATGCACAGTGCAGAGGCAGAAATTGAATCCTGGAACACTAGCTAGGGCTGCTTCTTCCTATGGGACAGTTTCTGAGTACCTGAGCTCCTCCTGAGTATGCAGACCATTTGCAGAATACAAATTCCTCCTCTCTGTCCCAAACTCTGAGACTTCTGGTAGAAGCAGACTGACTGAGTCCCCATGGAGAAAACTCTTGTCTGCTTGCATGACTCACCATGAAGAAAGTTCTGTGCTCTTGGTGTTATTTCGGTGTGTCAGCAAATAGTCTATATGAAGGTCACAATACTGACCTGGTAAGCATGAGATATGGCCTTGTGTTGACTTACATGGCACAGAGTCCACAAGAAAGCTGAAGGACAGGTATTGAGACAAACAGAAAGGATGATGTATTGCCAGAGTCGAGGAGCTCACTCATGCAAACTTGGCAGCGGGCATAAAGCTTCAGCCCTAATCTGCTGCTCACCGACATCTTATCTCAAAACATACTCACACTGTTAACTCTTCCTCTGCAAAATACTTTTACATATCTAACTGAAGGGATTGTAAGAGCTAAAAAATGTAACTGTGACTGTATTTCAAATATACACATAAACATTCACATTTTTAATTCAGAAGATCTGAAGACCAGGTTAAGGCTGACAGATGGGAAGTCTGACACATGAGAAGCTGACCAGTGAGAAACTGACACATGTGACATTTACACATTGGAAGCTTACAAGTAAAAAGCTGACATGTGAGAAACTGACATGTGAGGTGCTGATATGTAAAAAACTGATATGTGAAATGACATATAAAGAGTTGGCAACTGACAATCTGACACATGGGAAGATGAATTGTTAGAGGGTGAAGTGGGAGAACTGTTTGTGAGGAAATGACATGTGAGAATCTGACACATGAGAAGGTAATGCATGTAAAGCTGACACAAGAAGTTGACATGTGAGAGGATGACATGTGAGAAGCTGACACACGAGAGGCTGAGAAATAGAATCTGACATGTAAGAAATTTATATGTAGGAAGCTTACATGTGAGAATCTGACACATGGGTAGATGACATATATGAAACTGACATGTGAGAAACTGAAATATAGAAGGTGATGTGTGAGAAGTCCATATATGGGAAGCTTACATGTGAGAAACTGACACATGGCAAGCTGACATATGAGAAAGTGGCAAATGAGAAACTGCTATGAGAAAAAAAATGACACATGGGGAGTTAACATGCAAGAAGCTGAGACTTGAGAAGCTGTCATATGGGGCCCAGGAGATAGCATGGAGATAAGGCGTTTGCCTTTCATGCAAAAGTTCATCGGTTTGAATCCCGGTGCCCCATATGGTCCCCCGTGCCTGCCAGGAGCAATTTCTGAGCATGGAGCCAGGAGTAACCCCTGAGCACTGCCGGGTGTGACCCAAAAACAAAACAAAACAAAACAAAACAAAAGAGAAGCTGTCATATGGAAAGGTAATACATGGGAAGCTGATATAGGTAATGTTCTAAAGCTCATGTCACTGAAAATAGTCTTTTAACTTTCCTGGGACTTTGGGTCCAGGGACTTAATGCACTGAGATGAGATCTGAGAGTAGTTCATAATCAGCTGCACATTTAATTCTTTGGAGGCTGGGTGCCACACCTGAGTTTCTCAGGGACTCCTCTGCTTCTGCCTCAGTGCAGCTCCCTGCATACATGCACATCTGTGCTGCAGCCTTTTGAGCTGTGAACCCAGCAATGTATCCCAGTTTGAGTACAGCTCAAAGTTGAGCACACTCTTCGTTTGGAAATCTCCACATCCCAATTCCTTCCTTAGAGTCACTGTCCTGCCTTTCTCCCAGCTGTCCTGGCTGAAAGGTTCCAGCAGGAGGTGCTAACAGAAAGCAACAGCTTTACTCACACAGATCAGGTAGAGGAGACAGGCCTGCAGTATAAGTAGAGTCTTACAGGGATCAACAGTGTCCGGAGTCATCACACAGACACTCAGACACTTCTCCTGGCATCGCCAGGGACTGTTACAGTCATTATCATTGCCTAATGCATTTTTCTATATTTCTTTATAATCTTTATTTATTGAAGTAGTATTAGTTATGGGTTGGTAATGATGGCTTAATTTACACAATCCCCACATGAGACCACATCACCAGACCATCCTCCTCCTTTTGAAAGACAGCACAGGGCATGGGAGGGGACCTCTTCTCTATGACTTTCCAGTGTGCCCAGGACTGGCCCTCAGGGACCTCAGAAGTTGCCCCAAGGATCTCGCAAGAGCTGTCTGTTTCCTATAATTGGTACTTTCTGCTGAGATGTGTTGCATTGAGTGCCAGGTAGGCACACACTCAAATTCAGGGACTGCCCTGGCCTCTGTGACTGTTGAGTTCAAACATGCTGACTTGTGTGCTCCACTGCAGAGTCTTGCTTGTCTCTGATGAGTCATTCGTGTGCATAGCAGAGGTGGCTGCAGGGATCCTGGCCTCTCAAGATCAATGCAGACACATTTTCCTGGAAAATCAATCTCTCTAAAACTTGGATACCATTGCCTCCTGAAGAGTATGTTTCTTTCATTATTTTTATTATTGAATTTTCTAGCCTTTGGTGGATACCTCCTTGAAATCCTGACAGTTCAATTTATGGAGAAAATCAATGTTAGATTACTGTCAAACTGCTCTTTAACTTTTGATGTACTAAATTAGGTGTCAGATAAAAATGTATGGCTTTGACTCAAGTTTTCTATAATAAAACTGTTTTCCACATTTGAAAGCTTAAAAGTTTTTTTCCATTGTTGAATGAGTTGGCCCACAAATCTCTAATGTGTGTTTTTCATTCACAATTTAAAAAAAGAATGGAATACTTTATTTTATTTTAATTGGTTATTTTCTTGGAGTAGGGTGTTGGGTCACCATTGTCTGTGCTCAGGGCTAACTCCTTGCCTGTGCTCCTAGTAGGGCTAAGACAACACCATGATCTGCTGAGGATGAAATACAAATCAGCAGCTTTCAAGGCAAGTGCCTTACTCCTGTTCTATTTTTTCCAACCTCTCTTTAAACACCTTGGTCATTAAAGATAAATTTGATTGTTTTTGAAAGTTTATTTTATTAGAGTTGGGAAATAAAACAATCTTCAATTCTGGAAATGATATTAGATAACTTATATTTTTTTCCTTCTAGCTTTGAACTTTTCTAAAGTATGTGGCAAAATTGAATTTTTAAAACCCCATATCATTCTCCCTTCCCTCTTTGTGTTAAGGTTATCTCTACTTAGCTTGGAGAGTCTCTCCTATGAGTCTGCATGCTTGTTTCCTAGAAATATCATGACACAGCTAACGTCACTCCAATGCTCCAAAGAGCAGATCAGGAAGTTCAGTGGGTGGAAAGGGCGGTGAAGGGCCTGAGTTAGGGATAGAAGCCTCAAAGGAAAGCTGCAGTGTGGGAACGGTGACCTCAGGTACTGAGGACTGCTACAGGTTCTGAGTGGCAGCCAGTCTAGGTGAGTCAGGGCCTGAAGACACCACTCTAAGTGGAATCTTAGAGTTTATCACTCTATTTTACTTTGCAGATGCATCCAGGGGCTTGGTGTTGGTGGGTGTAGGACACACCCCTCATTTCTCTACTCTAACTTCAGGCAAGAATTGTGCAAAACCCATTAAGAGTTGTTCTTTTGGGCCCGGAGAGATAGCACAGTGGTGTTTGCCTTGCAAGCAGTCGATCCAGGACCAAAGGTGGTTAGTTCGAATCCCAGTGCCCCATATGGTCCCCCGTGCCTGCCAGGAGCTGTTTCTGAGCAGACAACGAGGAGTAACCCCTGAGCACCTCTGGGTGTGGCCCCAAAACCAACAAATAAATAAATAAATAAAAGAGTTGTTCTTTCTGTCATATAATTTATGTATCTTTATTAAAATTTTCTAGTCTTGATTTGTACCCCTATTTAAGTTATGATCTTCACAGATTAAGTGTTTGTCCCACCCTGAGGCAGACAGGATCACTTTTATCAGTAGGTGATTATTTAAAAGAAGAAATGGATGGAAGAGAGGCAATTAAGGAAAAAAGAAAAGCAAGCACATCCCATAACGAATCAGGGACATACATCAGAGTGTAGTTGCATGGTAGTGGGTTACCCTTGTGTGTCTATGCCCTGGGAGACTTAAAAAGTCTCCCCTTTTGATACAAGGGATGGGGTTGTTCATGCCTGTAGGATGTAGGACTCTTGGGTGTTGCGTGTATGCTCTCATTTATGGTCTTACTTGAAAGAGAATTACTTCTGTGGCATGTTGGATTAATCAACCATTACCCTAAACTGTTATGGATATCAGGCTTCCCCTTCAATCATTTGACTTAGTCTGAAAGATATGTAATCCACTTTGGTCAAAATAAAAATTATTATTATATAAAAACCCACCTGGGCAGAAAGAAATACTATTTATTTATTTATTTATTTATTTATTTGCTTTTTGGGCCACACCTGGGTATGCTCATGGGTTACTCCTGGCTATGCATTCAGAAATTGCTCCTGGCTTGGAAGACCATACGGGATGCCAGGAGATAGAACCACAGTTCGTCCTAGGTTAGCCTTGTGCAAAGCAAATGTCCTACTGCTGTGCCACTGCTCCAGCCCCTGGAAGAAATTCTAAACAGGACATTCACAATAACCTATTCTATACTAGTGGTGGTAGTCCAATCTTCCCAATAAATACTGCTCTCACTCTACATATGGAAAGGTAAATAGACTTGTGTTTCATCTCTCTCCAGCCTGGTTTGGATTATTTCCTGCTTTCCCCGTCCCCTTGGTATTATGGTATGTGGAATTATTCACAGTTAGAATTCATGTGCTCAGGTCAAAGAAGGCTCCTTGGATTGTCTTTCTATGAGGGTCCACACAGTGCACGGTCCTGGGAGCTGAGACCTGAAACATTATATGTTTTGGTAAAATTTACAGGAACACTACTGCTGCTTCTGCTGATCATGGTGGTCTGTATATCAGAAAAAGGAGTGAGTAGTGGTAATTTCCAGTACTGAGTGGAGCTGGTTTAGCCTGTTTTCTGGCCAAATGTGCAGCATCATATTACCTCCTCAGATCTGCTGAAGGCTGAATGGAACTCACAAAATTAGAGTGCAAAGTGCGTTCACTCATTTGCTCTCATGGCTGGGAATTGATCCCCATATTTGATGCAAGGAGCTAAGCAATGGGACCTTCAGGGGAAGAGGGACTAGGACTAGGAAAAGCTCTGTTTAACTCCTCGAGGTCCAGGGTTGTTTTAAGATCAAGTATGATATTCTGTATAGCTCCAAGACTCTGGGCCCTCACAAGTGAACCTACTGAGAGACAGATGGATACACTGAAAAAGTCAATGATGGGCATACTATGAAGATGTGATCTTTGACTAGTGCCATGAGGATCTCTGCTCAGGCCAACTACAGTTCACTTTTCTCAGGAACAGCAAAATATTTCAAAAACTTTCAACAGTGATGCTATATAGTCAACCCCAAAATTAGGCCTGGAAGTGAGAGAACTAAGACCTGGAAAATATCGACAGGAAAGTTTGGAAGAAGATGAGTAAGCAATTAAGGAAAAGAATCAAATGGGCATGATCTGTAGCAATGGACACAAATACCACATATCTTTGCTCTAGAGACCTGAGCAAGGCTACAGGTGAAACATCACCTCTAGAACCAATTCTTTGATACCCATTAATGTCTCAATTAATTAAACATCCATTTTAATTTCTCACAACCACAGTTCAGATTCTTGCTAGAGATTCTCACTTAGTCAATTGAGGTATTGATTTTTCATTCTAGTTCCAACCTTCAGTCTATTGGAAATCAATCCATGAAACCCATCTTCAATGTGGTCATGAGTCACCAGAACCCCAGCATTCCGAAGGCGGGTGACGTACATGACCCCATCATCTCTTAGAACATCATGTTGACAGGTGAGCACATAGGTCTGGGGTAAGTCATGCAGCTGTGTGTCATCTGCCAACAACGGAGATGCCCGCACATCCAGGAACTCTGGATACTTGTTTGCCAGTGCAGAACTGCCAAAAGTTGGCTTCTTATAAATGTGTCCTTTCTGAAAGCGCTCAGGCAGCAGGGAGCTCCAATTAGCAAACTGGAGGAGGTGAGCTGAATGCACAGGTATGTGCTGGTTGATAGACATGGCTTTCTCCAAGGATCTGTCTTTAGTAAAATACTCACTCCACAATCTGACCATGAGCCACCACCTCAGAATTGGAGAGTGTGCATTTTCACGGTAGGATGGTAAATTGAAATCCAGAGCCTGAAGGGCAGGATAGATCAAAGCTTGGATTTTGACTTTGACCTTGACATCTTGATCACGTTGGAGCTGAAAACAATTTAAAATAATGTTACTATATTTCAAAATCTGTTTTCATTCAGAAATGCATGTAAGGGGCTGAAATGGTAGCACAGTGGTATGGCATTTGCCTTGCATGCCGCTAGCCAAGAACTAACGTGGGTTTTATCCCCAGCATCCCATAGGTCTCCCAAGCCAGGAGTGATATCTGAGAGCAGAGTCCAGAGTAACCCCTAAGAGTCACTGGGTGTGGCCCCCAATAAACCTAAAAAAAAAACCAGACAATAAAAATGCATGTAAATTGAAAAATCAGTCTGACTTGCCATGAAGACAGAAGCTCTCAGAGACCCAAATCAGAACTCTCAATAAGAGAATTTGGTAGTTTTCAACACTCTGCCTAAGCCTGCCTATATCTACTTCATAGTGACTCCCCAAGCCTCTCACTGGTCTCTTCCTCTGGACAGAAGGAGTCTTGAGTTACTTGGGTCCTTCTTAAGTCTTGCAAAAGTTTCTTTTTCTAGAAATTTTTCATGTTCTATTAACTTTTTTTTATGCATTCCAGATTCTCTTTCTCATTTAGCGTTTCAGATTAGGAGTCAAATTATTGTTCACATCAGTACAGACATGAACACTGGCAAGAGGGGTTTTTGAGGCAGCAAATGCTTGTCTGATTCACTTCTGGCCCTGTTCCCTACTTCATGGGTCTTTCTGTGTCACAAGTTCCCAAAATATTTAGAACAGATCACAGAAAAGATACCTTTCCTTGGTCTCCAAAGAAGAGGCTATGTAACATATTAACAGCCCAAATTTCCATATTTTAAATGCAAATAGAAATGAAGAAAGTCAACAAAAATAACCAGCAATTCTTTTCTTTAATCTGCACAATAGATTGAAGTGTAGCCTTTATAAGTCATTAAATAGAAAATATTCATTTGGAAATATATGAAATTGTTTTTCCTGTTGTAACATAACTTTTTGAGTCATGAGTATTTGATTTTTAAGGTTATAACATTAATATTCAAATTGTTTTTTTTTTGTTATTTTTGATGAGGGCCATGTCCAGATACTTTACAGTATTTGTGGATCGAGTGATACTAAAAATAAGCATGGTACTGTCCATACAAATACTCTAGCCCTGAATCATTATCTGGGTTCTAACAGAAAAGCCTTTTTTTAACCAGAAATTCATCAGACTAACTAGAGTTATGTATACTTTATACCGAGAGCTAATAGGTGTGCATATTTAGCTAACTGCTATAGAGAAATACTTTAACTGATAAGTGAAACTGGTCATCCCTGCTGGGAGGAACTTACTTCTAAGACTGATCTCTATATTTTGGTGACAAAGTTCCACTATATATTTGTGCTCTCCACTGAGAAACACATCAGCACCACAACTCCCAGGAGCAGCAACAGTTTCACAATAAATCTCTTAGTGGCGGTGACTGGGTTTCACTTACATATCTCCCAGTAAAAGGAAGCCTGAGGTTCTTGGCCAACCAAAATAACTATGATTAAGTTAAAATGAAAGAAATCTCATTTTAAAGTAGAGGATAGGGTGGCTGGAGTGATATTAGGTAGAGCATTTGCCTTGCACATGGCTGACACAGGACAAATGCAGGTTTGATCGCAGCATTCCATATGGTCCTCAGAGCCTGTTAGGAGTGATTTCAGAGTGTAGAGCCAGGAGTAACCCCTGAGTGTGGGGGGAGGGTGAACCCCTTGCTGGTGGTATTAGAGTCCAGCACTTAATTCCTTTGTCCTCCTCTTAGAGGAGACCCCAGCAACAAATCCCCCCAAAAAATCCAGTCCAGTCAGAGAATTTAGGGGACAAAAGGTTTGTCCAGGTGGGGTGACAGGCAAAAATTACACAACACCTGAGCACCACTAGGTGTGGCAACCTTGAAAAAAAAGATAGCCATAAAATCGAGGGGTTAGAAATTTTGCAGGCTACCTTTGCTGACCACAAGGCTCTGAAATTATTTGTGAATTCCAAAGGAACAAAGAAGAAAAACTTTAACACCTGGAAGTTAAACAGCCTCATACTGAATAACCAGTGGGTCCGAGATAAAATCAAAGAGGAAATCAAAAAGTTCCTGGAAACAAATGATAATGGAGACACAAACTATCAGAACTTATGGTACACAGCAAAAGCAGTACTGAGAGGAAAATTTATAGCTTTGCAAGCACACATCAGGAAGGAAGAAGGGGCTTACCTGAGTAGCTTAATGACGCAGCTCATAGAGCTAAAAAGTTCTCAACAAAAGGACCCAAAAATAGGGGGGCAGAAGGAAATAACAAAGCTGAGAGCAGAAATCAATGAAGTGGAAAACCAAAAAACAATC
>PVKC010012342.1:0-23831 GCA_004027635.1 Crocidura indochinensis
TTTAAAGGAAATTATGAAATTGAAAGTTCTTTTTATTTCCATACTATTGGGTACAATAGCATCATCTAATATTTTTAAGAATTCTATCTCTTTTCTTTGTATTTTTTTCTGACTAGTGATCAAATCATTGTATTATTTGTATTATTTTGTCTATTTATAAGTATTTTTAATGAAATATATGAAATACTTATTCATGTATTTTGCCTATTTGTCATTTTCATTTTATTATGACTTGAATAATCATTTATATATTCTCCATACCATTTTTTTCAAGTTTATCTTGGCAAATTTTTTCTTGCCTTATCATTTTCTTTGTACTGTAAAATAAGAGAAATGTTTTCACTATAGAATTAAATGATCTTTCATATTTTATGTGGTATTTTCTATTTATTTCCTTAAATAAAGGCTTCTTTTAAGGAACTTAAGACATGTTCTCCTTTTTTTCAAAAAGGCTTAACTTTCTACAACTTTAACTATTTTGAGCAGTTTATAGTTGTTTCAATATAAGAGGTTTATACAAGCTGACTTTCCTATATGAACAATTTTCCTACATAATTATAAAATATCATATATATAGCATATATGTAATATAACTTTCTTTCCACAAACATAAGCAAACTATCATCAAAGTTACATATGTCTGCTTTCAAGATTTTCATTTTCTCATAGATATGCTTCAGCATCTTCTTTTGCTCTACTTAAATGTTTGCAAATGTTGGGGCTAGAGACAATACCAGGGTAAAGGTGCATGCTTTGTATGTAACTGTTCCCAGCTCAATCTTCAGCATTATCTGGTCCTTTGAAAATCACTGGATGTAGCCTTGAAGGTCAAGGTTACTGGAAGGTTGGCCCATGGTACTACAGTGTTCAAGCAGCATTAAATTATCATGCCCTTATTGCAAACCAGCCTAAATGTCTGAGAATTGCCAGGATCAACCACCAGTTCTTTTGAGCATACCTGATTAATTCCCCCCAAATATTCTAATAATTGCACATTCCTTTAATCACAATAATTTTGTATTAAATAATGATTCCTGCTTAAATAAAACCCTTAGAATTATCAAATCCTATTAAGGTACGAATTTTGAAGTTCTCATAACATTAGTCTGGCTAATGAAGCTAGTATATTACCTCTCTCTACATTTAAACATCTTGTTGGTAGAAGGGTTGTCTGTGAACCAATTGTTTTATTTAAGCATACTATATGAATAACTGGAAATTGATCACTAATGTGTCTCTAAACTCATATTCTGACAAGTGTTCTTGCCATCCACATAGTAGAAAAAGGAATGTAAACATCTGATTGCCTGGATATTAGCTGGATATTGGCTCTAAAACCAAGATGACATTATAGAACTTCTGTAGACAAGAAAAGTTTGTTTGAAAGGTGAATTCAATAGGTGGTGAGAGAATCTGGGAAGGAGAATAAAAATAAAATCCCAAAATTGATTCTATCAGATAAATACCCAGGAATATTACACAGGCCAACCTGCTAAAGATGTAAACCTAGGCAGTTTCCATCTGACCACTAAATATAAAAAAGGATGTAATATATCAGTGAAAAACAAAATCCCAATAAAGTTCTAATTTATTGTGGTATCTAGGCGATACTATCATTTCTGTTGTGGATTTTCTTTTCAGTGATATGCCTTTTTTACTTACTAATGTGCCACAGTTTCCTACAGATTACACAATTAATGGAATAAGAGCTGAAAACATTCTACTTGAAAAACCAAGCACATTTAGCAAGCTGGTCCTAATGATTGCAGCTGGGCTATAAAGGCATGACAGGACTTGCAGCATCAGGAGCTTCAATGCCAGCAGGAGAACACTTGGTTAGAAGATAACATCTTCCCTTCACAGCAGTGCTCTTGGTTAAACAAAATGTTGTGCTCTAAACCAGTTATTCCAAGTCAATTTGTAAAACTCTATTGGATGCATGTTTCTTATATAAACAACAGCTGGAGATAAATATGCAAAAACAGACATGGTTATTTGTAATTTTAGTTATGTAAAAATTTTAAGCCAATGAATGAAATACAAGAAAAATGTTTTCTTTTACACTCTAAAATTTATTGGTGATTTAATTTAATGTGATAGTATAATCAATATATATGCTTATTATTGGTCTTCCAGCAGTATAAAAATTATACTTATTTCTCTAAACTGTTCCCCAGTGACCAACTTACTTCCATGGCCTTTCAACTGCTATGCTATCAAATAAAAATTTGTAGAAAGCAAGGTAAGTAAGTTGACAAAATTCTTCAATTTTAAAGATAACATATAAGGCATAGCAAGGCCTTTTCTTGGAGAATCAAGACATTAACACACTTGGAAATAAAAATTCCTGCTTGATTTTTTTTATATATTTGAGGGAATAGTTGAGGCATAATTGAAAAAACTTAAGGCATACCACAAGAGTCAGTGGGCAATAAATAGGTAATCACCATGACTCAGCAATAGGATAAAAATTTAAATAATATTCAAATAATTTTACATTAAAAGATGATGGAAAGTATGCAAAATTATGGTAAAGAAATGGGATGTATTAAAGAATTTAAAGGCCTACATGCAGAATTAGCAGGAAAAAACTTTTTGGGGGGAATCACACCCGGCGGCACTCAGGGATAACTCCTGGCCCTGTGCTCAGAAATCACTCCTGGCAGGCACGGGGAACCATATGGGATACCGGGATTCGAACTACTGTCCATCCTGGATTGACTGCATACAAGGCAAGTATTCCACTGCTGTGCCTTTTCTCTGGCTCCATGCAGGATAAATCTTTCCATTTTCTTTTTGTTTGTTTGTTTGTTTGGGGGTGCATCCAGTGGTATTCAGAGCTTACTCCTGGCAGGGCTTCGGGAAACCATACACAGAGTGTCAGGGATCAAATGCAGATGGGCTGTGTGCAAGGCAAATGCTCTAGCTACAATACTAGAGCACCAACACCTCATTTCATACTCTTACAATAATTTTAAATTTAAATATTTTTACTTAAACAGATGTCACTCTCTTAACATAATTTAAATTAAATAAATTTGTTATTTAAATAAATACAGTACAATGATGTTTATTTATCATTGAATTTCAGTCATACAATGTTCAACACCAGTGAATATTTCCAAAGTCCCCAATTTCTCTCCTGCCCTCTCCCCTACACTCCCCCTTGCTTGCCACTGTGGTAAATAGTTTTCCTCTCTCTACTCTCTCTCTTTCTCTCTCTCCCATTCCTTTCTCTTCTACCTTTTAGACACATATGCTTTACAATATTGTTACTAAAGGAGAATCATGCTTATACCTTTACTTCCTTTCAACATCAGTTCATGTCCATAACAGCCATTTCCAATTATAATTGTCATTGTGGTCTCTTCTCTTCCCAATTGCACTCCCCTGCTCTTTGTGGCAAGCTTCCTATCAGGAACTAATCCTTCTGGCTCCTGTTTCTATTGCTGTTGGGTATTATTACCATACTATATATATGTATATATATTATATATACACACATATATTTTATAAGTATAATATATCTATTCCACACATAAGTACAATCATTCTATGTCTATCTCTTTCCTCCTTACTTGTTTTCTTCAACATAACATTCTTCATTTCTAGCCATGTAGAAGCAAACTTCATGACTTGTTTTTTCCAAACAGCTGCATAGTATTCTATTGTTTAGATTTACCACTGTTTGTTTATCCAATCAACTGTTCTCAGATACTTGGGATGATTTCAGATTCTGGCTATTGTGACTAGTACTGCAATGAACATAGAAGATGAGAGGTCTTTTCTGCATTGTGTTTTTGAATCGCTAGAGTATATTTTCAGGAGCAGTATTGCTGTATCATAAAGAAGTACAATTTCTAAGTTTGGGGGGAATATCCATATTGCTTTTCAACAAGGCTAGACCATTCTAGCAGTAAATCTCACCAGCAGTAATGAGAATCCCTTTATCCCTGCATCTGTGCCAGCACTGGTTGTTCTTGTGTTTTTGAAGTGTGCCTCTATCTTTGGTATAAGATGATATTTCATTGTTGTTTTGATTTGCATCACCCTGATGATTAATGATATGGAGAATGTATTCATGTGTATTTTGGCCTACTGTATTTCTCCATATAGGGAATTTTGTTCATATCTTTCCCTGTTTTTAATGGGGTTAAATGTTTAGTTTTGTGTATGTGTTTGTGTGTGTGTGTTCAGCTCTACTATTGCCTTACATATCTTATATATTAACCCTTTATGCAAGGTATATTGCATAAACATTTTCTCACTTTTCATGGGCATCATTTTGTTTGAGGTGCAGAAACTTCTTAGTTTATCTACTAATATCTTCTTTGCTCTGCCACTGGCAAGTTTCCACACCCTAGTACTTCTGTGATAAGTTTCTTACTGAAGGCTCGTTCTCAGTTTCTTCTGTCTTTGGTCATTTGTTATTTATCTATTGTGTTTTTTATATCCTGTATATGAGTGATTATTCATTTTATTTCTCTCCCTCTCCTTCTAATTAGTTTAATTCAGCATAATATTCTCCAGATTCATCTATATAGCAACAAATTGCATGGTTTTGTCTTTTTTTATAACAGTACTATACTACTCAAAATAATGGAGTAATGTTCCACAATGTGTATCTATCATAGCTTCTTTACCCAGTCATCGGCTCTTGGCACTTGTGTTGTTTCTATTTTGTTTTTACTGTGAATAATGATGCAATGAGCATAGTATTGTAAGTGTCTTTTCTGAATAGAGTGCTTGGGACCTTGGGGTAGATGCCAAGAAAAGGAATTGCTGGATCGTATGGGAGCTTGATTATGTTTTTTGAAAAGTGTCCATATGATTTTCCCAAAAGGCTGGTCCATTCAACATTCCCATCAGAAAGAAACAATGATCTCTTTTTCCTCTTATACCCAGTAATGATTGTTTTTGTTCTTTGTAATGTGTACTAGTCTTAACTGGTATCTGATGGTGTTACATTGCTATCTTGCATATGAGGGTTTGGGGAGGGACAGCTACACCCATGTTTTTCAGAGTTTACTCCTGGCTCTACATTCAAGAATAACTCCTGGAAGTATTCACAGGATCATATAGGATACCAGGGTTCAAACCTGGGTGATTTCATGCAAAGCAAATGCCCTGCCCACTCTACTATGACTCTGGCTCCCTGTGATTTTTTTTAAACATGTATTTATTTTTATGTTTTTTGGCCACTCCTGGTGACACTCAGGAGTTACTCCTAGTTTTGTATTCAGAAATAGCTCCTGGCAGTCTCGGGGGACCATGTGGGATGCCAGGAATCAAACCTTGGTCTGTCCCAGGTTGGCCACATGCAAGGCAAAAGCCCTACCACTGTGCTAACACTCCGGGACCCCTGTGATTTTTTTAATTAATTTTCATTGAGGCCAAAGTGATTTATTTTTATAAAAATACTTTGCATTTCCCTGATGACAAGTGATGTTTGACACCTTTTGATCAGTTATATCTATTTTTTGAGGAATTCTCTATTCACATATTGAGAGAAGTAAAAGAGAACATTTGCCATTAAGTATAAAAGTATCTCTTGAGCATATACAGTCCCAACAGTTTACTGTTTAAGAAATGGAAAACCTGAAGGTAATAAATATACTGGCCACTTTTCTTGACTCTCCCTTTTCTAACAGATGGTAGTTTTCTGGTGCAGCACATTCTAGCATTACAAAGAAGGTAAGCATAATAATTCTATTTCTCAACTCCCTTTGCCACTAGCATTCTACAAGCTATACAAAATTCACTGATCAGCTATTTTTCTGCAGGGCTTTGACTCAAGACTGAGTCACATAGGAAAAAAAAAAGGTCCTTTCTTCTGATTTTTACCTTGATGGATTTACACGAGGTACATGAACTCCAGTACAGTTACCTATTATCTTGGCACTGAACCTAGAAAAGTTAGTTCTGGTGTCAGTAACTAAGTTGATATTTTCCTGAATTATGGTATTTTTCCTTGGATTGGGGTCTACAATCTTGTCTACTTTCTCTTACACTGAGATTTTGGAAATTTATTGGCCAGAGTGTGTTTCTTTACACTTATTAATGAATTACTGATTTCTTTCTGTATTTCTCTAAATAAATATATTTCTGATAAAATAAATCAAAATATTGTAGAGATTTATAAACTCTGACTAGAGGCCAGAGCAATAGAACAGCAGGTAGAACTGTTGCCTTGCACTATGCTGAACCTAATCTTGGCATTCCCTATAGTACCTGGAGCACCTCAAGTGTGATCTCTGAGTAAAGAGCCAGGAAAATACCCTAAGCACTATCAGAAATAGACCAAATGAGAAAAGGAAAGAAAGAAAATAAAAAAAAACCTACACCACTAATATATTTTACTAATTTACATTTTAAAGTAAAGCAGAAAGGAATTGCTGTATGAATAATCACTGATACTCTGAAAATTAAAAGTATATTATGAATCCACTCTTTTGTTTTTTTATAAATGGTTTATAAAGCTATATAAAAATAGCTTTAAGCTGGCCAAAAGAGAGACTGTTTTAGACTCCAGGAAGTATAAGCAATATTAAAATCACAAGTAAATTATATTCTTAAATTAATTTGCAGCAGTGTAGTTATGATCTTTGATTGTATTTTGCATAAAATATAAGCATTTTTAATAGTGGCTGAGTTCCTAAGTCATCTCGAAAATATTACTTAAGACTTACTGAAGTAGAAAAATACAAAATTGTCATAAAATAGAAAGAAAAACTATTATAAACTAGTGATTATACAAAGCAGAAGCAAATTAAATAAGAAAATTTTAATTTACTGTGAAAGCTAGTTTTTGAAAGAACAAATAAGTTTCATTGAAAGAAGAAAACTTATAAACCACTGTTGAATTCATAGCAGAATATTAGAAGTTATAACATGGATTCTTTTTTGTTTCTAGGTTGTTGGGTTATTTTGTTGTTTTTGTGTTTCAGAATAGGATGACATCCTTTCAACAATTATTACATTGTACCTGCAATATTATGTACACTTGGGGCCATGATAGGGCATTTGCCTTGCACACTGCAGACCTGAGACAGACCGGGGTTTAATATCCAGCATCCCATCTGGTTCCCTGAGCGTGCCAAAAGCAATTTCTGAGCACAGAGCCAGGAGCAACACTTGAACATCACCGGTATGGCCCCAAAACAAAGACAAAAGCAAATATGAAGCACACTTTTCCAGTCATAATTAATGACAGTCTAAGGATTTGTAAATACAATGAAGAAAGCATGGTCAAAGAGATAAGGATGGAACCTTTTTCTTAAATAACCATTAATTTAAAAAAAAAAAATGAGCCCGGAGAGATAGCACAGCGGCGTTTGCCTTGCAAGCAGTCAATCCACGACAAGGTGGTTGGTTCCAATCCTGGTGTCCCATATGGTACCCCGTGCCAGCCAGGAACTATTTCTGAGCAGACAGCCAGGAGTGACCCCTGAGCACCGCCGAGTGTGGCCCAAAAAAAAAAAACAAAAAAACAAAAAACAAAAAAACAAAAACAAAAACAAAAGCAAAAAAAAAAAAAAAGAGGGGCCAGGAAGGTGGCGCTAGAGGTAAGGTGTCTGCCTTGCAAGTGTAGGACGGACTGGGGTTCGATCCCCCGGTGTCCCATATGGCTCCCCAAGCCAGGGGTGATTTCTGAGCACATAGCCAGGAGTAACCCCTGAGAGTCAAATGGGTATGGCCCAAAAAGAAAAATGAAACTATTTGCACAAATGTATACAGTAAATGGCTAATTCAGAAGGCTTTGCAAATTCAAACTCTAATAATTCCAGATAAAGATTGCTTTTATTGGTTCCTGAGAGATAATAAATAAGCCTTAATAATAAACATTATTCCCTGATAAGATTATTTGTTACAGGCATTAATTTTGAACATAATTGAACTCATTTTGATTCCCAGAATTACATAAGGTATACAAGAACCACCTTCTATTAAGCTCTATATAATGCTGAGTTTGGGGGGAAATAGAAGGGGGTTAATCTTTATATAACTGAGACTTTGGATCACATCATATACATTAAGTCAACAATGAAATTTGGTTCTTCTATATCCCTAGAAAAAGTTGAAAGCAGGATTTTCAGACTGGGGAAGATAGGCAGAAACCAAATAGGTGTTTTATTGCTACATGACTAATATCCAAATAAAATCCCTCAACAGCACATGAGCACTTGAATTTCTCTAGATCCTACATTATATGTGTCATAATACATTGCTGCTGCAAGATAAAAGATGATTCTGTGATTTCACTGAAACAACTGGAAACCTGAGCCTGGTTTCTCCTGGACTCTTCTTTATAAATCTTTTCTGCTTTCTCATCTTAATTTGTATGTATTCTCTCTAGTTTATAAAACATAACTATGAGTATATATTTTTTCTAAATTCTGGAGTCCTAGTGATCTCAAAACTTACCCACAAACCAGTTAATACACTCACACACATGCACTAATTATTTATATGAATATCACTTAATTATTCATAGCATGAAGAAGGGAGTAAATGTAAAAAAATATTGGGAAATTTTGAAAGGATATTTGCTTTCTAGTACTCTTATTGAGTTTCTGAAATGGAATGACAGCATATATTTTACTATATAATGTTCTGATTGCATAGACCCATAGAAGTATCAGGGTTAAAGGAAAGTTTGCAGTCGAATTAACATCCAAAACACTGGGTAAAGTATCATACTAAGAACAATTTGGGATATGAATAAGATTTTCTGAGAGAAACACAATTGCCTAACCTGTCTCTTGAGAAACTTATATTCCTGTTGGGAAGACGCTGTTTTTATAAAAACTGATTTCACAAACATCTTTAAAATTATTAGCAGATTATAAGATATGTAAAGTAAAGCAAATAAATTGACTGCCTATAATGTGTCAGATCCGTTCCCATTTTCTAAAATGCTGCAGAGAATTGAAAACTCGAAAATACTATTAGTTTTGAAGGGTTACATTATGAAAATGTGCTAACTAAGGAGAAAGAAACATTTTCAAGATTCAGAGTTTTCTAATTCTGACCAGGTCCCAACTCTGCAAATTGTTAGTTGTGTTACATGAGAAAAATCATCCAGCATCACTGGGTCTATTTTCATTATACAGTAATAATACAGTGAGTTTTTGTAAAGCTAAACTGGTTGAAATATATAAAAATCATTGTCATTGGTTCAGCATTCTTAAAATATCATTAAGCAAGGATGACTTTAATGGTTAATTCCCATCCACTCACTCTGCACAACTGTTACTATTTCTTCCTATTTTCTACCTCTGTTTACTCAAAGAAAGTTTGAAAAACTCATTTCAATAGTCAAGAGTAGCACTTAACCAAGAAAAGTTCTTTTTTTTAAATATAATTTTTATTTTAATCATAGTGGCTTACATATCGTTGACAATAATATTTTAGGTACATGTTAACATAAAATCAGGGGAATTCCCATCACCGAATTGTCCTCCCTCCACCTCCGTTCCCGTCCTACTTCCCATATCCTCTTCCCTCACCTCCGGGGCTGCTAGAACAAGAGGTCCCCTCTGTGCCTAGCTTACTACTTAGTGGTCTTACACCTGTTTGGTCTTGGTACGTCCCTTATCTCCCCCCACCAATAGGGAGGCGGAACTAGATAGTTCAAGTTATGTGGTTTTGTTTGAAGAAGAGAAAAGTAATAACCTGAAGGAAAAAAAAAAGAGAAAAAAAAAAGAATCAAATATTCCGGAAGTGGGCGGAGTCCTAGAGGCTTTCATCCTTGGTTTGAGCGACGAAGGGGAAAAAGAAGGTGAAACACCACAACAGTACATAAAGAACTGTCAAATAAAATATCCAGTGAGCATTCCAAAAACAAAAACAAAACAAAACAACAACAAAAAAAGGGTAAGCACCATATAAAAGCCATGGTATTGAGATTAAAAAAAATGTGGCAGAGCACATATGAAGAGAAAAGCAGAAAATAAATAAGTAAATAAATAAATATAAATGGAGACATCCACTTCAATAGCCAAACCACAACACTGAAATCTACAAAAAAGTAGATAAGTAAATAATAATAATCATGATAATAATAATAGATAATAATAATAATAATAATAAAAAAAATTGTTTTGTGCTTTTTTTTCCCTCCTGCAGATGCACAGTAAATATTGGGGTCATTCGAAAAGGAATTTCCTTTGCCTAAGAGATACAGGGTTTCTCTACCCTTGAAGTATATTGCCATGGGGTTAACTATAGATTCCTTTCAGGTTCATTTACTCTCCCCTTGGTGCTTTTGTGGTGTATGGAAGACTTCTGTCCATCCTGGGTGATAAAATCATACCTCTGTATCTAGAGGTCTCGGTATCTGCTCGAGTCAAGAAGTTGAACTTGGGCCCGGGAGATAGCATGGAGGTAAGGCATTTGCCTTTCATGCAAAAGGTCATCAGTTCGAATCCCGGTGCCCCATATGGTCCCCCGTGCCTGCCAGGGGCAATTTCTGAGCATGGAGCCAGGAGTAACCCCTGAGCACTGCCGGGTGTGACCCAAAAAAAAAAAAAAAGAAGTTGAACTTATGATTATGTCTTTCTTTGTGGTTCTAGAAGTTCTGTTCCCTCAGTGTCGTTTTAATCCATCTTCTCTGGTTAGTGGAACCAAGAAAAGTTCTACAAAAGCTGAGAGATTGCTAAACAAGCTGACCATATATTTCGCATGTAGAGGTCTAATTTGGGGTTGTAGGACCTAATGGTCCCCAAGCACCATTTGAAATCAACCGTGAATACAGATCTAAAGTACCCCCTCACAAAAAAAAACAAAAAAAAAAAAAGAAAGAAAGAAAGAAAGAAAAAGTTCTAGATGTTGCAAAAGATATAGATTAATTCCTCCACATCAAACACGACTTTGGAAAATACAAACCTCTATTAAATAAATTCAATTTCTTTATTCTGACACATTACAAAGACTACCTTCCTCTAGATATTTATTAAAGTCCATAAATCATTGGGTATGAAGTGCTTCTTGAACCAATGAGGCATGTATCTGTAAATTTTCTAGGAGAAAAATATACTTTGCCAAGTTGATTTATTGTTTCATAGAGATTATTGAATATTAAAGGGAAAAGATAGTGATTTAGATAAATGCTCTTTAATCCAAGAATGATAGCTAGATATAAACTACAAAAAAATTTTTTCAAGCAGTGAAAATCAAAGTCAATGGCCTAAGATAAGAGTTTGAAATTGCAGTTACATTCTTACAAGGGAATAAGGTCTGAAATGATGGAATGAATATTGGGTGGAGAGTCAGTTCACTTAGGTTCAGCCAACTCTGCCATTGACTCACCTGACTTTAGACAAATTATTTAACTTTTCAAAGCCTCAATTTTCTCCAGGTAAATTAGATGCATGCAAAATTTTTTCAGCTTTCAACATTTCATGTATATCATTATTTAAAACTTCTAACCTAAGTCTGCCTTTTTTAAAACTGGAAAATTGTGAGTTGGTCCTACAATATAATTATTTCCAATCTACTTGACTAAAATGGATTTTAACTTCAGAATAAAATGCTTTTATGCCTAACCTCTGACACAGAGTACAAAGAAATTGTTCATCAGGCTACCAAAAAGCCAGCACACACTGAGATTACAGGCCAAAATGCATTTATCACTAAAGTCTAATTTAATTCTTCAATAGAAAATGCCATAAATTGAAATCATAAGTAAGTGCAATTTTGCCAAGTACATACTAACCTCTAAAATTATTCATTCCCAACCATTTTATGGGTTGTTTCATCACTGCTTTTTGTGGATTAATAAATTATTTTCCCTAAAACCAGTCAGTATCCCAATGCACTGTCAGTGTCCCAATGCATCTTTCCCCAACTTTAGCTAAACCACACTGCACTCACAGATGTTCCCCCATTTCTCTTACTGTGTACAACCTGATGCAAAACAAAAATAAAGAACTGTGTTTAAATGACAAATATCTCTGAAGCTGTTTTTTTCTCTAAATGAGGAATTATTAATAGTTGCCATCTATGTTAAGTCAGTATTGTTTTTACCTTCCAATATTTTAGAAAACAATTCATCAATGCTATCTTTAAAAGATTTATTTTCTTTCTTAATATTTCCATTTAATTTCACTTGCATTTATGTTTATGTATTTTCAATAATTTTACTCATATTCTAAATAGCAGACTATTACCCAATGTACTGTATCATTTGTTAAATTCAGTTTAATAATAATGTTTTAAACCCCTGCCATTTGGTCAAGATCCAAGCATTTTTTTAAAATTATGTCCAAGCAAAATAAATGTAATGTTGTCATTGTCCAGGTTTTCAAAATGTTTCCATTTACTAATGATACTATACCATACAAAATATAGTTTACATTGTATTTGCACACATATGCATATTACTTAGTTAATTTAAGTGTTACAAAACATGAACAAAATACTATAGGAAAACTAAGAAAGGGACGATTATAATCCATGGTAGTAACTTCCAGGGAACCTTAAAAAGAAAAGTAGCATTTCAATTTTTAGGTTACACAGGCAGAGAAGAAAAAAAAAGGGTATGTGTAAAGGAAGTAACAAACAAAATCACACAGAGCAACAAATATATGACAATAAGGAAGAATCCTATGATCAAACAGAATATGATTCCTTGACTTGGTAAAATGACAAAGATGTTCTGGAAGTTTATGCCCTAAATAATGTCCTATATTCACAGAACAATTATACACCAAATAACTATATGTTATTTAGCAGGAGTTGCTACGTGGTCATATTTAATTTGGTTTTGGTAAGCTAACTCTAATGTCAATATTGTGGAATGGATATAGCTAGATAATCATTATTCAAGGTATCAATTGTAAAGATTAGGAAAATATAATTTATAGGAAATTTTCAAATATAAAAGTAAATTCTAGACACATTAACGACGTAGCACCTAGATATCAGATGATTATAAAGATGAAGATAGAAGGAATTAGAAAGAAATAAGGGTCAGGATTGATGTATAGATAATATCTGCTTGGGGAATCGGGAGAAAGATATAGCATTCAAGGAGTCTTCAACATGTCAAAGTGAAATATTCAATCATTTATTAGCAAATGCAACTGGAGCTCAAATGAGCTCTAGATACTTAAGAGAAGATAGGAGATTGGAGATTTACTATTACCTAACTAGTGTGGCAATCATAAGGATAGATGTGACAATTTGGGAAGATTTATATAGAATTAAATCATAAGAATAATGGCATATTCTAAAGAATCTTCATGAAAATAGAAAGGAAAGGAGCCTACAAAAAATTCTCAAAAGCATTTGTGATGTTGGAAACCTAAGAGTGAATCACTACATAAGATAGAAGAGATAAAAACACCCCAAAATAGTAGTAAATAACTATTCAGAAGCAATGAGATGTTTACTTATAGTTGATTATTCTATTTATTGTGCAATTTCCAGAAACACACACCAAGGGGGTAGGCACATTCAGTAGGTCGTAAGATTTGTACTGACTCATGAAAAAGAGAGCTATCAATAATGACTAGTATAAATTTAAAGGAAAATATTTAGCCTAGATAAAGACAGGAGCTGAGAAAGATATCTCTGAAGAGGCAATGATGGAATGGGATATTGATGAGAAAAACAGTTAACAGGGGTGAGAAGAGAACAATATATTTTGAAAAGAGTGATTATCAGGTGCCATTTTTATGACATGACAAGCAGAGAGACAAGAGTAGATCTGTGTAGCTTGAATTAAGAGCATAGTGGAAAATAAGTGTATGAAATTTGAGAAGTGATAGGTGATAAGGACAAGACCATGATGATGATAGTAATGAAAGTTCAATAAATAACTTTAGTGGCCTTAGGTAAATAAACAGATGTAATGATATTTTACATTTTAAAATAACCCAATCAAGACTTTTAATGGACAAATGTTGGAAGCAGCACTATATGTTTGAGAAATGTGAAATTCAAAGTGAGTGATAACTCAGAATGATTGAACAGAATATTTAGCTTTGAGAATTAATATGTTTTTGGTTCACTCTTGCTCAAAAAAATTAGAAAGGATTATTGTTGGTTGACCCAGATGCAATTCTGAGGATCTGAACTGCTATTGACTTTAATGACCCCAAGTTCACTGGACAGTGAAACACAAGCTTCCTAAGTAAAGGAAGATAAATAATCACATATACTAGTATAGACTAGTAGGATCTTATACAGATCAAAGGATATAAGGGACAAGAGGAATATGAAGGACAGGAAAAGGTTGATTAGCATGAATGTGGGAATCAGCTGTTACATCCTGCCTGAGTGACAGGTCAAGAAATAAATGAGACTCCATCTCCTGAAAAAAAAACCCTAGACAAAAGCTATACAATGAGTTTGTTTTTTTCTGAACCTTCCCTCTAGGAGTGTTTTCCTATCCTTCAGTTAACTGCAGAGTATCTTCCATTTTTCATTGCTTTCAGATACTGCTCAACTCACCTTCTCCATCAACATATTTTGCCCTGCTCATTATCCCAAAGATAACTATTTTTTGACAAAGAAAAACCTGCTTGACATGCAAAGACAAATCACAAATTAAAGCCCAGGAAACAATGCCCTGCTTCTCTAAGAGTAAATACAAGCTCCATAACAGAAAACAAACTTGAAAAGGTCCTTCCATAAGTTGCCTCTGCCATCTGCTCCATTTTCTCTTTACCTGAGTAATTCTCATGAACCCATCCTTCATGTCTAATCTCTTTGGGGAAAGTATTTCTTGAACCTTATGCCCTATGTCCTTGCTCAATGTCTATTGTTCATTTGCAAGTATAGGCATGTCAAGTCCAACTAGATGTTAGTGAACTGTTATGAAAAAGCAAAGGAAAATCTGACAGACTATGAGCAGTTAGATGTGTACACAAGAAAAGAAAATGATCAGAAACTAGGCAGATCAGGAACAAATTAGGGAGTGAAAACTAGTTTATATACTTTGAAAGAAAAATTTTAACAAAATTTATGCCACACCCTATGGGGGACCTGGTGTGGCAAGTCATGGTCACTCTAAGGAATGTTGGGGAGTCATGAAGTAATTAAAGCCAGGACCTTAGAAATCAGCCATCTATTCTATCAGGTGAGCTGCCTCCCTAGCTTACTTCCATCTATTTTGGCATTGAGCACTTCTGTAAGTTTTTATTTGGTCACTTCTCACTATAATGCAATTATTTTTAGTTTATTTGCATACCAGACCTCTGGACTCTCTCCCCCTTACTTTCCAACTACCTCCCCCCCTCTCTCATACACACTAACAGTAATAACAACAATATTATCATCTTAGTAAATTTTATACTTCATTTTATAAATGGGAAGAGAGTAGAGAGGCAGACTCCATAACAATTCATAGCAATGTGACCAAGCAATCTGTCGAGAGTGAAAGGGACTGCTAGCAATATTAAAAAAAATAAGACTTGGACCTTGGAGGATTATACAAAACTTACAGAGAAGTTTGAATTGCCAACCTCCCCAGCGACTAATATGTGAAGATCAATGGTTTGGCCCAAATGGTATCATTTTCACCCTGCTCCAGAAATTAAGCAGTTCTGAGCTGATAAAGTCCATAATTTAACACGTAGGGCAAATTGCTAAAGCACTTAACCAGTGAGGTACTAATCTTTTCTATGTGAACTCAAACTGACTCCTGACAGCAAAATCAATTGAAGAGATTTACCCTAGGGATCGCTGCTAAAAAAAAAGCACTGTAATCAGGAGATAAGGGAATTGATGGGGAGTGCATTATCACAGCTTTCCACCAACATGCCACCATCTGCCAAAGGTTTCCCCCAGCACTGAACCTAAAGTTATATTCATCTACAGCAGATCTCTTCCAACTCAAGGTATAGTAGAGGTCAATAAACCTTTTTCCATATTGATTTTGTACTGTCACCTGAAACACTTGAGGTCAAACAAACTTGTTGCATTAGTTCCCAGGGGTAGCTATGGAACTATAAAAAAACAAACTCTGCTTTCCCGTGATTTGTAAAAGCTAATTACTCAATGTATTTTATGGTGAACATATTTGTATGCACCTTGAGGCTTCTTAAAATGAACTGTTTGCTTTGAACTCAAGGGGTTTTCAGAAATTCAATAAACTAATCTTATCGCTTTCTATTAAAAGAAAGTAACTATTTATTGCTTTAAATGATAAAGAAAGCTATGGTCCTAACTGTATGTTAGGTGTTTAGGTTTCCCTCTTCATCCTTAGAACAGAAAATGGAGTGTGATATAAAAGTTTTAAGGAGCATTTGTCAGTAGGTAGCCCTGCTCTATAGTTTTCTAGATTTGTGTAGTTAAGCATGTACTTAAATTTTTGAATCTTTTTTTACTTACAACTTTTGTCATGTATCTTCAGAGGAGTCATGAAAATTAAATGACTTAACATAAGTTATGTCACAAGAATATTTATTTTCCTTTATTATTTCTTAACCTTGGCATTTGGTCTGCATATTGAACAAATATGTCTTCTGTATGATTGTGAGAGCATATTTCAGGTAATATAAAACTGTAACCATAAAATTCATTATTTTCATTATGAATTCTTTAAGACAACTAACAATCCATTGCATAAGTTATTCTTCACTTTTGTCTTTAGCATTTTTTTTTTGGTTTTTAGGGTCACACCCGGCAGTGCTCAGGGGTTACTCCTGGCTCCATGCTCAGAAATTGCTCCTGGCAGGCACGGGGGACCATATGGGGCACTGGGATTCGAACCGATTACCTTTTGCATGAAAGGCAAACGCCTTACCTCCATGCTATCTCCCGGGCCCCAATCTTTAGCATTTTTTAAAATAAATTCTTCCATTGAATCAGCATGTTAAAAGTTGTTCATATATAATACTTTATCTCCTTTTTTGTTGTTGTTTTTTGTTTCAGTTTTTATCTTCTGATATTCTTGCTCAATTTTACTTGTTTTTTGTTTACAAAATTACATACCATATCATAATTCAAATGGGCTTCAAATTAAATCCCTTTGTGAAAGGAATCAGAAGAATAGTGCAGTGGGTACGTCCTTTGTCTTGGACATGGCTGATGCAAGTTCAATTCCTGGCATCATTTTTGTTTGTTTGTTGTTTATTTTGGGTCACACCCAGCAGCACTCAGGGGTTACTCCTGATCTTCGCTCAGAAGCCACCTTCTGGGGGACCATTTGGGATGCTAGGATTCGAACCACCATCCGTATTGGATTGTCTACATACAAGGCAAATGCCCTACCGCTGGTCCCAATTCCTGGCATCTTATCTGGTTCCCCAAACCCTACCCTGAATGAAGAACAAGAAATTTGCACTAAGCACCACTGGATATAGCCCAAAAGACAAAAGAAATTAAATAAATAGAATAAATACCTTTGTTAGATAAGGTCTTTTTTGTAATTCTGGAGGTTACAATAGCTAGAGTTAAATTATGATCTTTGTATAAAATAATTATTTATAGAACATTTATATTGAGAGTTTTTTCTCAGAAAACAACCCTACAGTTGGTCAAATGTAATAAATTTGAAGAGGTTTTGAAATATATAGGGAGATAGTGAAAATATAACACCCAATTCCTGCAAATCAAATGCTAGAAAACTTCTTTATTAGGTCATAACTAGAAAAAAGGAAAGTATAATGATCAAGATACCTATGCTTTGAAAGAGACCTAATTTAAAGATGCAAGGAATTTTCCAATAGAATTAGATAGAGGTAAGAAGCCACTTGAATGTGAATCAAGGAGAAAGTTAGTGAAAGCAAGCTAGGCGAGATCCCTATTAAGTTGAACCAGTCCCTTGGGGTTAAAACTTAATTATCTTGGCATGGCTTCCTAGAAAATTGGCCTCTTTGAAGTTAGGCAAGATGAAAACATCTTCATAGAATGCTAAGAATTCAAGCATAAAAAGAAAGAAGTTAAGTGTTAACTAATCATCCAAAACTTAGATGCCTGTTTTAACATCCCAAGAAATGATGCCTCTATTATGGAGCCCCTTCAATCACATAAAAAAAAATAATCATAAGCATCTGATTTTAGATGACTCTGACTATTAGAAGAATTCTTCCATATATTAAGCCAAAATTTTCCTCCTGGGAAATTTATTATTGGCTTAAATGATAACCCTCAATTCCTAACAGAATGTTTAATTTACATATACTCAACACCCCTTCAAATACCAGATGATCATTATCACCTTATTCTTCTTTTCTGTTTTCCATACTATTCTCATTTTGTTCAGAAGATTGGTCACATGGCATGATTTAATCATATTTGTTCATTTCTTTTTTTTTTTTTTTTTTTTTTTGGTTTTTGGGCCACACCCGGTGACGCTCAGGGGTTACTCCTGGCTATTTGCTCAGAAGTCGCTCCTGGCAGGCACGGGGGACCATATGTGGAACCGGGGGATCAAACCGTGGTCCGTCCTAGGTTAGCGCAGGCACCTTACCTCCTCCAGCGCCACAAACCGGCACCATTTGTTCATTTCTTTCGTATTATCTAGATGTCTATCTGTCAAATCCTTTTAAAGTGAAAACCCTGGGGCAAATATATAAGGCTTCTCTTTCTAAGCTCCTATGTGCATTTACACAACCTCATATCATATTCTCTTTTACTTGGAAGTCCCTTAACATTATTAGCTAATTTTATACTCGTTGCCAACTGGAATGCCCCTGTGTCTAAGAAGAAACTTTGGAAACAAATGAAAACTCAAATTAATTAATGTTACATTTCAACATATTTTATTCAGCTTGTCATCCAGATCATAAAGATTTTGAAGTAAATATTTTGTTATCCACAAGTAAGGTTAAAATCTACCTTCTATCCTTTCTACAGAGTTTTTGAGAAAATACACAAAATAGTCTGGTTAAACAGAACTTTTCTCCAACTTCTATTTTTAACTTGAAATTCATTATTTATATAAAAAAACTACAAATCAATTTTTGTCTCCATCTTGATCATTAATGAATGAAACTTCAGCATCTTCTTTCATTAAGTTCAGATATTCATCATCATTTTGGCTGTATTTCCTTGTCAGGTTAAAAAAATGTCATCAAAAAAGAAATGAAGAAAATATACATAACTCTAAGCCAATCAACCAGTTCTATGATACAATGATTTATTTCTACTATTGGTAGGTAATAAAATGTTGTTAAATAATTGTAACTTTCTTTTTCTAGAATGAAAAGAAATATGATTGCCCTTTCTATCTTTAATAATATCTTTATTTAAGGATCATGATTACAAACAGGATTGTAGTTGGGTTTCAGTCATTAAAAAAAATACCCTCTTCCAGTGCAAAATTCCCATCACCAATGTTCACCATCTCCCTTCATACCCGCCTGTATTCCAGACAGGCACTCTACTTATCTTACTCATTGACATTGTCATAAAAATTGCCAGTGTGGTTATTTTTCTAACTGCATTCTAACTGCATTTCAAACTGCTGTTTGTGGTGAGCTTTATTTCATGAGCTGATCTTTCCAGCTTTCATCTCTATTGGCTTTGGGCATTATTACGATAATGGGTACAATAATGCATTTTTCTTAAAACCCATAGATAAGTGAGACTATTCTGTGTCTATCTCTCTCCCTCTGACATATTTCACTCAGTATAATAGCTTCCATGTCTATTCATATATAGGAAATTCTCATGACTTCATCTCTCCTGGTGGCTGCATAATATTCCATTGTGTATATGTAACACAGTTTCTTTAGCCATTCCTCTGTTGAAGGGCATCTTGGTTGTTTCCAGAGTCTAGTTATTGTAAATAATGCTGCAATGAATATAGGTGTGATGAAGGGATTTTTGTATTGTATTTTTGAGTTCCTAGGGTATATCCCTAAAAGTGGTATAGCGGGATCATATGGGAGCTCAATTTCCAGTTTTTTGAGGAATCTCCATATTTTTTTGCATAAAGTCTGGACTAGATGACATTCCCACCAGTAGTGAATAAGAGTTCCTTTCTCTCCACATCCCTGCCAGCACGGTTGTTCTTGATCTTTGTGATGTGTGCCAGTCTCTGTGGCATGAGACTGTACCACATCATTGTTTGATTTGTATCTCCCTGATGATTAGTGATATGGAGCACTTTTTCATGTGTCCTTTGGCCATTTGCATTTCATCTTTGAGAAAGTCTGTTCATTTCTTCTCCCCATTTTTTGATAGGGTCAGATTTTTTTCATGTCAAGTTCTGTCAGTACCTTGTATATTTTAAATATTATATTAGCACCTGATCTAAAGGGTATTGGGTAAATAGTTTCTCCCATTCTGTGGGTGGCTTTTGTATCCTAGGCACTATTTCCTTTGAGGTGCAAAATCTTCTCAGCTTAATATAGTCCCATCTGTTTATCTTCACTTGTTTGGACAGTTTTGTTTCCTCCTTAAAGATGCCTGTAGTCTCAATGTCATAGGATGTTTTTACCAACGTGTTATTCTATATACCACATAGTTTCAGATCTGATATCAAGGTCGTTAATGCATTTAAATTTGACCTTTGTGCATGGAGGTCTGAGTTTGCTTTTTGGCATAGGGCTGACCAGCTGTCCCAACACCACTTGTTGAAGAAGCTTTCCTTGTTCCACTTTGCACTTCTTGCTGCTTTATCAAAGATTAGTTGACTGTATGTCTGGGGAACATTCTCTGAATACTCAAAATTATTCCACTGACCTTAGTCAAAATTAACCTTTACCTTAGCTTAAATTATGGCTCAAAAATCCTTTTATATTTCAGCAGCACCTTCTACATTGCCATTTATTTAACCTCAATATTGCCTTCTATATTTTACTAGCTAACCATTGCCAAACACTTGCTTTATAAGCTATAATAATAACTGGGGTACAATAGTGGAAAAAAGGAGAATGCCTCTAAGAAGCATCTCTAACTGAGGAATTATATAGCAATTTTAATATTTAAATATTTATTTTACATATTTTATTTTACAGTGAATGTCTATGGTTCCATAGCTAGCCAAGAACTAATAAGTACACATTCTTATTGTTCATTTCTGTTTCTTATTGGACTTCTGTATCATTAGTATCTACAATTTTTCTCTAATGAACTCCATCAAGCTCATGTGAGTCAATAGAATGAAACCAATGGGAGTTGATATGTTAATGAAAACTATATGTCACATCTTATCTACCTGCTCCAAAGAAAGAGATCATTGTTCTGAGATCAGTTCTCCAAAATCAGTTTGGCATATAACTAGTTCCATATAACACACTAGGGCCTATTAAAAGAAAACATCAAATACTATTAAGCACTTCTAATAGGTTTACTTGCCTAATTTAAAATCAAGTAATTTACCAGTCATTCTGTGGACCATGATCTACTTTCATTTCTTCATATCATATAAAGTTACCTATTCTATAAAGGTCCAAACCATGTAGAATAAGTCAAACTCAAGTTTATGCTCCTTACTTTCCCTCACATAAGAATTTTCCACTTGAAAACATTTTTAACTATTTTCTTATTCATTTAAACTTTCTTTCCTCATCTTATTCTTTAATAATTTCTTCTTCTCTGACATTCACTCATTAATACCGGTTAGAGTATTGAGAGCCTTATACTTCTCTTTTCCCCATTTAAAGAATGTATAAATTTTATCAAGGAAGGGAAAATTTTTATTCATCCCAATAAAGTTTCTTTCCCAAACACCCTTAATATATAGTACAGGGCCTGATGACTCACTGGGTAACAGTAAAACACCTACTGAGATGAACTGAATAGAAAAAATAGGAGGACTGATTAGGGGCCAATGCAATAAGATAATGGGTAAGGAGCTTGCCATTTTCCAGGCCAACCAGTGTTCAATTTCCAGAATTCCATAAGGTCCTCATAGCCCTGCTAGGAGAGAGTGATGCCTGAGTAGAGAGCCAGGAGTAAACCCTGAACATTGTTGAGTTGTTTGTCCCCACCAAAAAAAAAAAAAAAACTTGAATAGTTTGGCATAACTTACAAAACCCTCAGGCAAAAAGAAGACATCTTGTCGACTTAGAGGCACATGCTGTGCTATTGAACACTTGGTAGATGAGTTCAAAAGATTAAGAACTTAAGATTATGATTTCCCTTGGGAAATCACCTTAAAGTCCCTATAACTTATTGCCCAGAGGCTTCTAAAACTGCTGCCTTCAAGAAATACTGTGATACGATTTCATCTCTTTTGCTCTCTGCTCTCTTGGATTCAAAGCCTGGCACCTATATTAGTTCTCACTGACTTATTTTCTTCAGAAAAGCTATTTACCAAAAAAGACAGATCTACAAAAATCTACTCCCTGTCCCCTTTCTTTTATTTCCCACCAGATTGAAAAAAAAAAAAAAAAAAAAAAAAAAGCTGTATTTGATTCACTTTAAAACTTACAAAATGGGGAGCCGGAGAGATAGCATGGAGGTAAGGCATTTACTTTGCATGCAGAAGGATGGTGGTTCAAATCCCGGCATCCCATATGATCCCCTGAGCCTGCCAGGAGTGGTTTCTGAGTGTAAACCCCGGAATAAGCCCTGAGTGCTGCTGGGTGTGACCCAAAAACCAAAAACAAATAAACAAATAAATTAATTTAATTTGAAAAAATCTACAAAATGGGGGCCGGGCGGTGGCGCTGGAGATAAGGTGCCAGTGCTAACCTAGGATGGACCGCGGTTCAATCCCCCGGTTCCCTATATGGTCCCCCGTGCCTGCCAGGAGCGACTTCTGAGCAAATAGCCAGGAGTAACCCCTGAGCGCCACCGGGTGTGACCCAAAAACCAAAAAAAAAAAAAAAAAAAAAAATCTACAAAATGGGAGATGGGAATCCTGGAGCTGTGCAAGATTCCCATACCTGGCAGGGACTCAAAGTGCATGTTTGACAGACTGAAAGGCTCACCCAGTCTGACCACTTGAGCCTCAACCTCTGATATCTAGCTAGACCTTAGAGGTGGGGACCTGGGCTAGGACTGTGGAGAGGTGTTGGTGCCTGGCAAGGCGAGCCAGGCGAGAATCGGAGGCTTCATACCACGTTTCTCTGCCTTTGTGGAGGGCAGGCTGGACAATCAAACCCTGAATGCTCCGGGCATACCCCCAACAGACACACACACACACACACACACACACACACACACACACACACACACACACACACACACTGCCAAGTCCAGGCCTATGAGATGGCTGCTAGTGCTGGGAGGGTCTTTGGCCCCCCAGGAGCTACCTAAGGCACACCTGTGAATGGGGGGTTCACTCTGGAAACTGGACAAGACACCACTCAGCCTGACACTGGTTCTGCAGGAGGGGCATGGTGCTGGTGTAGCCCTCGGATGGAGCTCTCCCTGCAAGGTGCACATTCAGACACCTGCCCACCAGGGACTTTCCTCTACTGTGCCTGCAACTGTGTATTGTGAAGAGGTGAGAGTCAAGGTCTGTGACCTTGTTCCCAAGGGCAGCAGAGATCTTGTGGCAGTGGAGGACCAGTTGCATCTTGTGGGCCACAGGGTCCTGCTCCAGGGCACTGATTACCTCGTGTATACTGTAGAGCTGATGCAGAGCCACGAGGGTGTCAGGGAATCCGTGTGTGCCCAGGGAATCTCTGCCAAGTGCCTGTTCATGTCCTGGTCGCTGACCTGCGCCATCTGTCAGATGTCTTTGTAGTAATACTCCATCATCTTCTTGTAAGTGGAAATCTCTGGCGTAGAAAAGCATGGATGCACAGCTAAAGTGTGGTAAAAACTTCACCGGGACCATGGAGAATGACTCAGGGCTTGGACAGACTGGCATGCCTGCAGCCCAGAGTCAGTCTTATGCCAATAAACTTCTAGGGTGAGGCCTTCTTATAATCAGGTCAAGGATTTTATTCCCGTTTTCCCCACGTTTTTCTGGGCCTATG